>AFQZ01000239.1:0-57800 GCA_000222935.2 Aciculosporium take MAFF-241224 | reverse complement strand
CCTCACAATAATACGATTTTAAGAGATAAAGTTTTATTGTATTACAGCTGAAAATCCAATTAAGACTAAACTTAAATGTTTGGAATTAATAATTTAATAGCTCTTAGACCTATTTAATGGTCTTTACCCCCCCTCTGAGAAAGATATAATCCTTAGGCGCCAACTGGAAATATCTATTCAAGATAACCCCATGAATCTAACACGAAGAGGCCGTGGAAGACCTCGGAAATACCCTTAACCAGAAGCTTTCCTTACAGAGAAAGAAAAGGCAGATTTTTAACTTATAATTAACCTCTGTGCGTAAGGAAAGATAACCACGCCTGGAGAACCATTTAAACTCTCTAATAAGGCTAAGATTAATGCTTTACTAGCAAGAAATGTGTTTGAATTTGTTTAATTTAACCCTTAAAAGCATAGAAGCAAGAGACTCTTTAGTTTATAAATAGTGTATAAGATTAAGAGCAAAGCAACTAATTCCCTATATAAAAAATCATAATGTATTATTTAAGGCTATAGCGACCATAGGAAAGAGGTTATCCTTACGTAGTCCCCGATAATTTAAAGAGCTAGCCAGAGGCTTATTATTACTCTTGCTCTATTATTAAAAAGAAAAGGCATTATGGCTTAGTTAAGGGATATTACCTAAGCATATATGCAGTTACAGACAAAGCTTAATTGTATGATCCTTGCAAAGCTTTTAGCATAAATTACATACCTCTACCCGCCAGATGTTATTATGGTCGTAATAAAGCCGCTTTATGAAATTACAAAAGCAGGCATGCATTAGTAGTCAACATATTTTAATCATTATTGCTAAAAACTCTAGATAATTACTTCTACCTATAACCTATGTCTACTCATTTCTTTAAAAGAAAGCTCTTGTTTTAAACTTATTAAAATGCAGACTAATAACACGTTAGGCCTTAGTAATACTAAATTCTTTAATTATAAAGAAGTTAAGTTAAAAAATGCCGGATTTCTTGCAAAGCCAAAGCAACGCCTAAAGAAATCAATACTATTAATGTTTAATGGTTGTATTTTAAGCAAAGCTAATAATAACACCTTCTTCCTATAACAAAAGGCATAAGGAAAGAAGTTATTAAAAGTCAACTAGAATAATTAAGCTTAATATGTTAAGCAGAGGGCTTGAGGTACATATATTGCTCTTATCTACCAACCTAAAGCCTCTTATAATCTTTCTGTTATTACCTAAAGTTAACAACCAGAACCTAACAATATAATAAAGCTTAATAAGAGGCTTAAGTGGCAAATTAACAATCAGACTTACAGACTTTATTACATACCTCTCTTACTAGAAAATACCTCCCTTTATGTTTTCATTAATGGCTTCTTTACTAATAATAAAGACCTTAGCTTATAAATCAGCTATTTAATTATTCTTAGAAATGAGAAAAGGAACATTAATGCCTCTGAATTCACGCTTATAGGCAACATTATAACCTATAGCTTTACGAAATCTAAAAGAGTCATAAGAAGCACCTTAGTATCAGAGCTATATAGAATGGTCTAAGGAGTTAATATTGCTTATATAATGAGTATAACTTTAAGGATCATTACTAATTAATTAAATAAGCTAAACATTCTAATTGTAATATATACTAACTCTTTTTTATTATATAAGCATATTATTAAATTAGGCACTATAAAGGAGAAAAGGCTTATGATTAACATTATAGCGCTATAACAGTTATATAAGTAAAGGGAAATCACAGAAATCTAATAGATAAATAGCTATAATAACCTTGCTAACGTAATAATAAAGGCTTTTCTAAATAAAAGCCTTGAGACCTTTGTGACTAAGAATAAGGCTTGGATTTAAGTGGAAGGTTAGGTAAAGAGACCGGTATTAAGCGTTAAAGCCAAAGCTGCTTAAGCGCATAATAAAGATTTTAAATTTAATAAATCCAAATGTAATTAATTGAGGGACTTTAAGGATGCTCTAGACTAGGGAAAAGTCATTTATTTAGGTAATATTTCTTATGTATTACAACGTTATTGATTTTTGCTTATTTGTTAATTTTTACGGATTTTTTATGTGTTTTAGAGCAATTCCTCTTTTTTAATAAAGAAAGAGTTTACAAGTATTAGAATCGCTTGTCTTAAGGATGGAAGGGATATATAATAATAATTGGGAATTATAGGTTATATGCATAATGCGCGTGCTCTAATTAGCTGGATTACTATGTTATGTGACCTAGGGCAGTACTGTAGCTATAACACCATACTTCTGTATTGTCCCCCTCTTTTCCCTTTAGATAATTACAATTATATAGAAATCAGACCTTTGTTACCCCCCCCGTTATTGCTGCAGCAATCACACCCTGTGAAACCAGCACTTATGTTTTAGAATTATTAGAATGTAAACCAATAATACCCTAGGACTTAGCAATACTAAATTTTTTAATTGTAAAGAGGCTAAGTTAAAAAACGCCAAATTTCTTATAAAGCTAAAAGAGAGGTTAATGATTTTAACACCATTAATGTTTAATAGTTGTATTTTAAGCAAAGTTAATAATAACACCTTCTTTTTATAATAAAAGTCATAAGGAAGGAAACTATCATAAGTTAATAACCTAACTAACTAAGCGAAATATATTAAATAATAAGCATAAGGAGTGTATATTACTCTAATATATTAACCTAAAGCATCTTATAATCTTTCTATTGCTACCTAAGTTTAATAACTAGAATTTAATAATGTTTTAAGGCTTAATGAAAGACTTTAATAGTAAATTAATAATTAAGACCGTGGACTTTAATATATACCTCTTTTACTAGAAAACGCTACTCTTTATATCTTTATTAATAGTTCTTTTGTAAATAATAAAGACCTTAGCTCTTAACTAGGCTATATAATCATCCTAGGCAATAAAAGGAAGGATAATAATACCTTTAAATTCACCCTTAGAGGAAATATTATAATATATAGCTTAACTAAATCTAAGAGAGTTATAAGGAGTGCCTTAGCTTTTAAGCTATATAGGATGGTTTAAGGTATTAATATTGCCTATATAATAAGTACTACTTTAAATATTATTACTAACTAAATTAAAAAGCCAAGAATTCTAATAATTATATATACTAACTTTTTCTTACTATATAAGTATATTATTAAGCTAGGGATAATAAAGGAAAAGAGGCTTATAATTAATATTATAGCACTATAATAGTTATATAAAAGGAGAGAAGTAGCTAAGATATAATAGATTAATAGTAATAATAATCCTATAGATATAATAATAAAAGCTTTACTAAACAAAGCTCTTAAGACCTTTATAACAAAGAATAAAGCCTAAATCTATATAAAAGGATAGGTTAAAAGACCTGTTGTAAGAATTGCCATAAGAGCCGCCGCTAGAGCTGCTAAGGATTAGGAAAGTCCTAATTCCTTACTAAATTTAACAGTAAAATAAGCGCCTGATAAAGAGTTTAAATTCGATGAATTTGAACGCAATTATAAGCGCTAAATTTAGTACGATTAAATACGGGAATTGCACTCTTTAGCCCCCCCCCTCCATAATACTCTTTGCCCTCATAACCATTCGGCCTAAACTAATAAAAGTTATTTATTTAGAGGATGTTTTTTGCTTTATTACTGGTTTATTAATATTTAATTATTAAGGCGTTTTATGCATTTTTTTTAGAGCGATTCCTTTTCTTTAATAAAGAGAGAATTTACAAGTGTTAGAATCGCTTATATAGAGGATAGAAGGGATACGCTATATTAACTAGGAATTATAGGTTGCACACAGAATACACACACCCTAATTAGCTGGATTACAGGTCATGTAACCTGGGGCTGTACCGTAGCTATAACACTACATCTTTATATTATAGCTTGCTTTTTTTCCCTCTTAAAATAGATAATAAATTGAATATTAAACCCCCCCCCCCCTTACATTTGTACTGCAGCATACTTGTAACCTGAGCGTTACCAACAAATAGTTTATAATTATATTATTAAGCTAAACTATAATATTTATTATTTATCCTTAATAAATATAAAATAATATAATATAGAAATTATATATTATTTACTATAAAAATAATAAAAGATATTAATAATTATTTTATAAAAATAAATATACTTAATATATAATAACTTTATTAGTAAATATAGTGTTAGTAATGCACAGGTTATAAGTATGCTGTAGTATAAGTATAAAGGGAGGGGGTAACAAAGTCTAATAATCTATAATGTCTATTTTAAGGAAAAGAAGCAGGCTATAATATAAAAGTATAGTATTATAGCTATAGTATAGTCCTAGGTTATATAACTTATAATTTAGCTAATTTAGGTGTATGTATTCTGTGTATAACCTATAATTCCTAGTTAATATAGTATATTCCTTTTATTTTTTATATAAGCGATTTTAATACTTATAAATTTTCTCTTTATTAAAGAGGAGAAATTGCTTTAAAAAAATACATAAAACTCCCTAAAAATTAGATATTAATAAACTAGTAATAAAACATCAACATTCTTTAAATAAATAACTTTTATTAGTTTAGCTTAAATAATTATAAGACTAAAGAGTATAATTCCTACATTTAAACCTACTAAATTAAGCGTTTATAATTACATTTAAATTCATTAAATTTAAACTCTTTACTAGGCGCTTAATTTGCTATTAAATTTAGTAAAAAATTAGGCCTTTTCTATTCTTTAGTAGCTCTGGCAGTAGCTCTTATAGTAACTCTTATAATAGGTCTTTTAACTTATTCTTTTATATAAATTTAGACTTTATTTTCTATTATAAAGGTCTTAAGAGCTTTATTTAGTAAGGCTTTTATTATTATATCTACAGGATTATTATTGTTGGCAACGCTCAGGTTACAAGTATGCTGTAGCACAAATGTAGGGGGGGGGTAATAAAGTCTAATAATCTATTTATATATATTCTAAGAGAGAGAGAAGTAGGCTATAATACAAAGGTATAGTATTATAGCTACAGTACAGCCCTAGGTTATATAACCTATAGTCTAGCTAATTAGGGTATGTGTATTTTATATATAACCTATAATTTCTAGTTAATACAGCGTATTCCTTTTATTCTTTATATAAGCAATTCTAATACTTATAAATTCTTTTTTTATTAAAGAAGAGAAATCGCTCTAAAAAAATTGCATAAAATGCCCTAATAATTAGATATTAATAAACTAGTAATAAAGCGAAAAACATCCTCTAAATGAATGACTTTTATTAGTTTAGGTCGAATAGTTATAGGGCTAAAGAGTGTAATTCCTGCGTTTAATCCTATTAAATTAGGCACTTATAATTGCGTTTAAATTTATTAAATTTAAACTCTTTACTATGCGCTTAATTTACTATTAAATTTAGTAAGGAATTAGGACTTCTTTATTCTTTAGCAGCTCTAGCAGTGGCTTTTATAGTAACTCTCTTAATAGGTCTTTTAACCTATCCTTTTATATAAATTCAGACTTTATTTTTTATTATAAAAGTCTTAAGAGCTTTGTTTAGTAAAGCTTTTATTATTATATTTATAGGATTATTATTACTATTAATCTACTATATCTTAGCTACTTCCCTCCTTTTATATAACTATTATAATACTATAATATTAATTATTAGCCTCTTTTTCTTTATTATACCTAGTTTAACAATGTACTTATATAATAAGAAAAAGTTAGTATATATTATTATTAAAAATTTCAGCTTATTTAATCAGTTAGTAATGATATTTAGGGTAGTGTTTATTATATAGGTAATATTAATACCTTAAACTATCCCATATAGCTTAAAAGCTAAAGTACTTCTTATAACTCTTTTAGACTTAGTTAAGCTATATATTATAATATTTCCTTTAAAGGTAAATTTAGAGGTATTATTATCTTTCTTTTTATTACCTAAGATAATTATATAGCCTAATTAAGAGCTAAGGTCTTTATTATTTGTAAAAGAACTGTTAATAAAAATATAAAAAACAGTGTTTTCTAATAAGAAAGATATATGTTAAAGTCTATAGTTTTAATTATTAATTTGCTATTAGAGCCTTTTATTAAGCCTTAAAACATTATTAGATTTTGGTTATTAAACTTAGGTAGTAATAGAAAGAGAATAAGATGCTTTAGGTTAATATATAAGAGCAATATATTCTCTTTAAGCTTATTATTTAATATATCTTACTTAGTTAGTTAGGTTATTAACTTATAATAGCTTTTTTTCCTATGCTTTTTATTATAAGGAAAAGGTATTATTATTAACTTTACTTAGAATATAGCTATTAAACATTAGTAGTGTTAAAATTATTAACTTCTCTTTTAGCTTTATATGGAATTTAGCATTTTTTAATTTAACCTCTTTATAATTAAAGAATTTATCATTACTAAGTTCTAAGATATTATTAGTCTATATTCTAATAATTCTAAAATATAAGCTTTTCTTTAAAGAAATAAGGAGATATAGGTTATAGGTAAAGGTAATTATCTAAAGCTTTTAATAATAATAATTAAAGTATATTAACTACTAATATATACTAGCTGTCGGAATCGCTCGTATGGATGATGGAAGGGATACGCCACATTAACCAGGAATTGTGGGTTGCACACAGAATGCACGCACCTTAATTAGCTGGATTACAGGTTATGTAACCTAGGGCCGTACTATGGCCACAACACCACACCTCTGTATTATAGCCTACTTCTTCCCCTCTTTTAGAGATATAGATGAATTGAATATTAAACCCCCCCCCCTACATTTGTACTACAGCATACTTGTAACCTAAGCGCTACTAATACTAATTAGTAGTTGCTAATAACTACAGATTCATTAGGTTATACCTAGAAAAGACTTATCCGAACGCTTTTACTTATATAACTATAAGAAATTCTAATGTTATGCTAACTAAAGGATTATTTCTTTAAATCGTTAACTGTTAAATCGTTTATAATCATAAGAAGACTTAACTCTTATAGATCTTCTCCCTTATTATTAACTATTACTTGTCTATAATTAAAACCAGATCTTTACTATTATTTATAAAGAAACAATGCTAACCGCTTTAATTAGTACTGAATACAAAGCCTAAAACACCAAAATGTCTTTAAGCTAAGGAAAAATGGATGATTTTAATGAATAACTCTAAAAGGATGTCTATAAAAGAGAACTTCTAAAGAGCACCCTACCCTAAAAACTTTATAAGCACTATCTAATTCTATCCTTTAATTAGACTAAGTTAGTTAACAACATTGATGTTAATACAGCTACTAAATAACAGATTAATAACCGTATTACATATACGATTAACTATTATATTCTTAATAAAGGAAAAGGGCGTAATCTCCTTATTAACTTCTAGCGATATTATGAAAATTAGACAAAGGATACTTTTAATAAAATTAATAACAACCTTAAGTATACCCTTTATAATTACTTTAATGATAATAGTGTTAAAACAGCCAGAGGATCGAGATTAAACGTCTCTAAAGATCTTGTTAATATCTTAAACATTGACCCTAACACGGAATATAAACCTTTACTGGAAAAAGTAACTAGGAAAGGAGAAGAGATTTAACGACTTAAACTTTCTAATAATAAGAACTCTAATAATAAAGATTTTCATTTAACTAAAGACCCTCCCCCAGAACTATAAACCCTAACCAGAACACTTTCTAACAGTGATTAAAAAGCCCTTAATACTCTTAAGAGACTTTACTAAAAAGAAGAATAATATTCTGGAGAAGTATATGACTTTATTAACAAGAAGTTACTATATTTTAAAGAGAAATGTTCTTAAGCAGGAGTTTCCCCCTTACTTTACCTAAAAGCCTTCCTTATTATGCTTTAAGGTAAAGCCTATATATACTTCCTTAAATACTTTAGAGTAAAGACAATCCTATTTAAGGAGATGACTTAAAACATTAGGAATTACTTTAAAACACCTAAGAATAAGAGCTTCTACAAAACATAATTTGCTGATCTATGCCTTTGCTATATTATTATAGAACATTTAATAAAGAATAAGTCAGAATGCTTAGAAATTCTTCTTAACCGACTTATAAAGATATTTAATGGCCTTTATAACCCTCTTAAATAAGATACAATTCTTCTTCATTAAGTACGATAAGCAATAGAAAATGACAACGATTTTTATAATGCTAAATTCAGGAATGTGCTAACCTTTAAAGGATTTATTGGTAATCTTTGAAATTACCTCTTAGCAATGGATATACTACCAACCTCTATAAGTTAGTTACTAACAACTACTGATAATAATTCAACTGCCCTTATTGCCTGGTCTATAGACTAAAACACCGACATAGTAATATTTACAGACTAATACTATTTACGAGCTATATATTGTAAAAAACCTCGAGCCAGAGCGAGCTTAAAGAAATGCTTTGTCTGCTATAAAGAAGGATGCTAGTTAACTAACCATTCTGCCTCTAAGCAAAAGAAAGCAAAAGTAACTTAATAGAATAATAAAAAACACTAAAAACCACCCTCCGAACGCCAATACTATGCATTCCTACAGGCCTACAAAGGCAAAATAGCCTAACTTACTGCTACTAATAATAGCAGTAAGGACAAACATAAAAAAGCCGCTTAAAACGCTGCTTTCCTTACTACTAATAAAAAAGAGGAACCAGATAACAAAGAGGCTTGTAATACTCTCTCCTTTATAGTATTCTTTATATAAGTACTAAATCCCCTACTCTTTTCCTAATTAACCGTGAACTTCTTGCAGGATAATGCTTTTAAACATGCCTTATTTCTTAAAGACCCCTATAACTATGATACTAATAAATAACCTTAACAACACATATATCTTATAGATACAAGATATACAGCGGATATATTTTATGGTATACTCCTGGATACAGGAGCATTAGGAATTTTAACTGCTGGCTAAGGCTAAGTTAACGCTCTGATAAAAATCATAAAGAACCTTATAATTAAGCATTCCTCTAACCAAAGGACTATTACCTTTAGAGCCGGTACTACGACTTTAACTGGTATTTTAAAGCTTTTGATGATTTTTGGCATAATACCTTTCTATATGCTTAATAGTGCTACACTGTTTTTATATTCTATTACAGATATGGATAAAATAGGTGTTAAACTTAACAATCTTAAGAATCTTCTAATCTAAGGAGATAAAAAGGTACCTATTATTAGGAAATAGGGATATCCTTAGTAGACAGCCAGTTCTTAAGAACCTGCTATTTTTATGCTTTCTAAAGCCAAAATCCGTTAACTTTATTACTAATTTGGTCATCCGTTAATCGACTAATTAAATAACCTTCTTGCCAGGGCTGGTGAAGAATTTAATAAGGCTAATATAGGGAAAATCACGCATGCTTGCCATTAATGCCAGATAAACGCAAAAGCTCTAAGTAGATTTAAATTCACTCTTAAAGATAATATTAAATTTAACTATAAGGTCCTTGTTAATATTATGCAAATTAACAAGAAGCCGGTCCTATACGTTATAGATTTAGCAATATCATTTTAAGCTGCCTGCTTTCTTGCACCTTAATAACAGAAAGCTTGAGATATCTGGAATGCCCTTAAAGAGTGCTAGATTGACATATATCTTAGACCCCCAGACTAGATAGTTCATAATACTAAAAGAAACTTTGCTTCTAGCAAATTTAGGCATTTAGCTCGACTATTATTAATTAATATTAATAAAGTCCCCGTTAAGGCTCATAATAGCATTGAAAAACTTAAGCAATATCATGCTCCTCTTTGCAGAGCATATGATATTATTAAGACCGAAGCTAACGGTCTTCTCTTAAAAGAGCAAATACTTTAAATGGCTGTTAAAGCAGTTAATAACTCTACTGGTTTAAATGGTCTTATTCCTACCCTTTTAGTCTTTAGAACCTATCTAAGGATAACAAATGATTCCCCCCTAAGCTTTATAGTTGCCTAAAAAGCTAAGATACTTTGAAAAGCAATAGATAAAGCAAGACATAGTCTTACAAGACGCTAAGTCTATAATGCTCTTAATACTTGCAACGGCCTAATAACCCTGCCTATACACACTCTTTCTTTAAATTCTAATGTATAAGTTTATTATAAAAAAGGCAAATAGACTAGCCCCTATAAGCTTCTCTTAATAGAAGGAGAGACTTATATTATTAAGATGCCTTATGGCCTTATAAAGTTTCAGTCTATAGTTATTAAACCATATATAACCTTACTAAAGGTAGAATCTTCTTATAAGGAAGACCCGGTTCACAAGGAAGACCTGGTTTAAGGTAATAAAAATCATAAAAACCCCCCTAATAACCTAATAACTCTACTATAAAGAGGACGTGGAAGACCCTGGAAACACCCTTAAGCAGAGGCTTTTCTTACTAAGAAAGAAAAGGCCGATTTTTAACTTGCGATTGACCTTTGCACGTAAGGAAAAATTAATATACCTAGAGAACCTTTTAAACTCTCTAATAAAGCAGAGATTAATGCTTTACTAGCAAGGAATGTGTTTGAATTTATAAAATTTAACCTGCAAAGGCATGAAGGTAAAAGACTCTTTAGCTTGCAGATAGTAAGAGAAGTTAAAGGCAAGGTAACTAACTCCCTATATGAAAAGTCACGATGTGTTATCTAAGGCTATAGCAACCGTGGGAAAGAGGTTATTCTCACGCAGTCCCTAATAATTTAGAGAGCTAGTTAAAGGCTTATTATTACCCTTACTCCCTTATTAAAAAAGGAAGGCATTATGGTTTAGCTAAGGGATATTACCTAAGCATATATGCAGTTATAGACAAAGCTTAATTACACAATTCTTGTAAAGCTTCTAGCATAAATTACACACCTTTACCCGCCAGACGTCATTATGGTCGTAATTAAGCTGCTATACGGAATAGCAGAGGCTGGTATATATTAGTAGTTAACGTATTTTAATTATTATTGTTAGAGACTATAGATAATAACCTGTATATATGACCCTTATCTTCTTATTTTATCTAGCAAAAGCTTATGTTTTAGAATTATTAGAATGCAGATTAATAATACCTTAGGACTTAGCAATGCTAAGTTTTTTAATTATAAAGAGGTTAAGTTGAAAAACGCTAAATTCCTTGCGAAGCTAAAAGAGAGGTTAACGATTTTAACACTGTTAATGTTTAATGGTTGTATTTTAAGCGAAGTTAATGATAATACCTTCTTTTTATAATAAAAGGAATAAGGAAGGAAGCTATTATAAGTTAATGACCTAACTGACCGAGCGAAATATATCGAACAGCAAGCATAAGGAGCGTACATTACTCTTATATGTCAACCTGAAGCATCTTACGATCTTTCCGTTACTACCTAAGTCTAACATCCAGGATCCGATAATGTTTTAAGGCTTAATAAAAGACTTTAATAGCAAATTAATAATTAAGACCGTGGACTTTAATATATATCTCTCTTGCTAGAAAACGCCGCTCTTTATGTCTTTATTAATGGTTTTTTTGCAAACAATAAAGACCTTAGCTCTTAACTAGGCTATATAATTATCCTAGGCAATGAAAGGAAGGATAATAATACCTCTGAATTCACCCTCAGAGGAAATATCATAACATATAGCTTAATAAAATTGAAAAGAGTCACGAGAAGTGCATTAGCTTCTAAGCTATATAGGATGGTTTAAGGTGTTAACATTGCTTATATAATAAGCACTACTCTGAATATCATCACCAACCGATTAAATAAGCCGAAAATTCTAACAATAATATGCACTAACTTTTTCTTGCTATACAAATGCATTATTAAGCTAGGGACAACAAAGGAAAAGAGGCTAATAATTAATATTATAGCTTTATAGCAGTTATATAAGAGGAGGGAAGTGGCTGAGATACACTGGATTAATAGTAATAATAATCCTGCGGATGTGATGATAAAAGCTTTACTAAATAAAGCTCTTAAGACCTTTATAATAAAAAATAAAGCCCGAATCCATATAGAAGGATAGGTTAAAAGACCTGTCGCGAGAATTGCCACAAGAGCCGCCGCCGGAGCCGCTAAAGAATGAAAAAGTCCTAATTCCTCACTAAATCTAACGACAAATTAAGCGCCTAATAAAGAGCTTAAATTCAATAAATTTAAACGCGATTATAAGCGCCTAATTTAGTAGGATTGAACGCGGGAATTACACTCTTTGGCCCCCCCCCCCCCTATAATACTCTTTGCCTCCACAACCATTCGGCCTGGACTAATAAAAGTCATTCATTTAAAGGATGTTTTTCGCTTTATTACTTGTTTATTAATATCTGATTATTTAGGGCGTTTTATGCATTTTTTTAGAGCGATTTCTCTTCTTCTTTAACAGAGAGAGAATTTACAAGTGTTAGAATTGCTTATATGGATAATAGAAGGGATATACTGCATTAACTAGGAATTATAGGTTACATACAAAATGCATGCACCTTAATTGGCTGGATCACAGGTCATGTGACCTGGGGCCGTACCGTGGCCATAACACCACACCTCTGTATTATAGCCTGCTTCTTCCCCTCTTTTAGAGACATAGATGAATTAAATATTAAACCCCCCCCCTACATTTGTGCTACAGCATACTTGTAACCTGAGCGCTACCAACACTAGCCTTTACTATTTTATATAGCAGCTTAATTATAACTATAATAACGTCTAGCAGGTAAAGATATATAATTTACATAAGAAGCTTTATAAGAATTATACGATTAAGCTTTATTTATAATTAAATATATACCTTGGTAAAAAGAACTCAAGCCGACACCGCGGATATGACGCGGTATTACGCCTAAAACGAAAAAGAAGCACAGAATTAGATTCCTTATTATTAATTACCCCCCTAGTAATAGCATATTATATAAGGGAAGTAAGTAGCATAAGGGGTATAATAATTAAAGAATTTTTATATAAATCTATAACTAATAAAGGCTAAGGCACTACCTAGGAAGAAATATAGCATTAAGGAGAGAATTCTAAAGTAGTAATAGCATAGAAAAAATTAAAGAATAAAATAAAATTACTAAAGAAATTAATAATAAAAGTTATTCTAAAGGCAGAAATAATACAAGTATAGGCTTTTATTAAATCTATTATATAAATTACTATAAATATAGGTAGGGAGATAGCCTAAATAAGAACTAGTATAAAAGGCCTATAGGCTTTAATTATAAAAGCAGTTAATAGTAAGGTAGAAACTATAGTTAAGAAGGCGGTTAAGGAGGTAATAAAGGCTATTTCTAGGACTAAAATAGTAGTTAAAGGGACTTAAGTAATTATTATAGCTTATAAAGTTATAAAGTAAAATATAATAATCTCTTTAGCCTAGATAGAGGGCATAGCAATACTAGCCTACTACTACTAGGAAGTAATAGTAAAAGGAAATACTATTAGTAAGGCAGTTAGGAATAGATTACTAAGAGAGATTATAAAGGCAATAAATAGCGCTATTAGTATAAAGGAGGTAATAGTAGTATACTAATTATAAAGTAAGGATATAGTTATTATATTTACTAAAGCAGGGAGGAAATAAAAGGAAAACACAGCCTAAGTAAGAGTTACCTTTAGACCTAAGGCAGAAGTAAATAAGAAGATATTTAGTGTAATTATTAAGGGATTCTTAATATAACTAATAAACCATATTATTCCTAAGAATATAAGGAAGAATATTAAAAAGGAAAATAGTCTAAATATAGTAAAGATAATAGTATAAAAGCTAAAGGGAATAGTAATAAGGGTACTACTAGTAGTTAGTATTAAGGGCATTAAGTTAGCAAACCGCCTATACTATAGGGGAATAGTATACTAAGTAGAGATTTTTAATACTAAGCTATATAATAAGATAATCCACTTAAAGTAATATTATAACTACTATAAAATTAAATATATTACTAGGTACTATAAAGAGAAAGTAAGACATAGCAGGTATGCTACTAAAAAACACCCTAAGAAAAAGAGAACTTACCTAATATTAATAGGTAAGGTATAGGAGAAATACCTATATTATACAGGGGCATATTTAGTATAGTCTTAGCTATTATTATTCATGTACGCTAGGTAGCTAGAGCCACTATCTAGTTTATTGACTAACTTCTTAATATAGGAAAAACACTAAGATAGGGGAGAAAACCCATATTTTTCTATATAGCTTCTGCTAAGCCTTTAATATAAAGTCTTTATTGTTTTCAACTATTAGTATAAGATATTTGCCAGTTCCCCTAGAACTGCAGACAATAATAGAAGTATAGTTATGCTTTATATAAAAGGTTAGTATATTAGTAAAAACCCCTTATAAGCACCTCCCCTTCTAATCCAGCTTTTCTTCCTTTATTTTATTATTTTTATTACCTTTAGTCCCTTTCTTACCCTTAATATTATATATTTACTATGCCTTATAAAGCTTCTCTACTAACTTATACTACTAAAGTTACCTAGTTAAAAGCACTTACTTTATAATATTTAGTGCTAGCTTTTTATTATTAAGTACTGCCCTAAGCTCTTATAAGTCTCTTATTATAGGCACTACTAGGATCGGCCTTAAATAGTTATGTTTTAGGTATAAAAGGATAAGGTAGTAAATATCCTTATCTTCTTCCTAGTATTAATATATTAGTAATATTACCTTAGGCACTTATTTATTATAAAGAAAGGTATTTAGCCTTATTTTCTCTATTTAAAGCTATACTAAGGCTATAGATTTATACTTTAATAGGCTATTATAAAGCCTTACTATCTTTTTTATACTCTTAAAGTTAGATTCCTTATTTATTATTATTACTTTTACTTATTCTCTTCTTATTTAAGCCTTATACCTCTGCTATATCTATTATTTTTTCTACTCCCTTTATAATTCTTATTTAGCTATAAGGCTACTAGGGAGGGGGGGGGGCATTAGGAAATGCCTTATAGTAATTATATTAGTAGCCTCTTTCTTAGCATTATAGCTATAATGCTATTAAATTATATGCCTGTTATATCTTCTTACTTATACTACTATCCTTAAGTCTTTAGTAGAATTATTACTTAATGTAATTAAGGTATAAATCCACTAGTAGTACTACTGCTTTTGTTTTTAAGAGTATTACTAGTATTACCTTATATACCCCTATAACCTGCCTTAAGCATTTATTTTATTTCCTTATAAATGCCTTTACTACCCCCTGTGCTACCCCTTTTAACTTACTATAGGTATAGTATATTCTGGCTTTATAAGCTATTATACTTCTTATTACCTATATATAAAGGGATCTTATATACTTTAGTTAGCATCCCTATATAAATATAGCTAGTATTATAAGTACTAACTTCTGCTATAATAATTTAGTATTTACCTTTTTTATATAAGTTAACTAATAAAGCTTCTAGTAAATCTAAACCCCTAGGAATTACACTAATTATATTAGTTATATTATTATTCTTTTAAGTTAGATTATTATTATAATTACCTGCCTTTTCCTTATAAAGTATAATAGCTTGCTTTTCCTTAGGTTAAACCTTAGCTTATATTCCTTTAACTACTTTTTATATATCCTCTAGGCTCTTTTTAGTTATACTTTAGTTTTCTTTACTTTTTTTCTATATATTATAATATTTATATTATTTAAGAACCCTAATATTAATATTAATTCTACTGCTACTAATCTTTAATATAATAGTATAATATAAAGCAGGAAGAGAATAGGAAACACTAGTAACCCTTATAGAACCCTTATAGTAACTTAGATTTCCTTAATAATATGCTTATTAAATGCTAGTTATACTCTTCTTTTTAATATAAAGCCCTGTGCCTATTTAGCTATTTACCCTAGTAGTCCTAACTCCTTTATAGTGCAGATTAGCTATTTATAGCTAATAGTATTAAATGCCCTAGTAATATTTAGCTATAATAATAATGCTATTTTCTAGTAATACTATGCTATTTTTATAACCTCTTTTAGCATACTTAGTACTACCTCTGTTAACCTACTAGCCTTATTACTTATTTATATGTCTAGTAGTATATAGCCTTCCTTTACTATAATAATAATCCTCCTTATAATAGCTCTTTTAATTACTTTTTTTAGTGTATTTAATAGTAATATTAGCCTTTACCCCTCTGGTTTACTTGACTCCTTAGGGGTTTTCCTAGGTTTATATAAAACTACTACCTTTACTTACTAAAAGAAGGCCAGATAGTATTCTAAACTATAGTATGCATTTATAAGGTATATTAAACATAATACTAGGGCTGCTCTATATAGCTTAAGAAAACCTATTAGTAGCTAATCTAGCCCTAGGGCTTTTTAACTTACTATATTCTTTATAACTTCTTTAATTTCCTCCTTTATAAACATAGGAACTACTTAATTATTACTATAGTATCTTATCTCTGCCTTTATCTCTAAACCTAGAGCCCTAGCTATAAATAAAGGAAAAAACTTCTCTATAAATGCCTTTGCCTTACCCTTATATATAACCTCTACTATCTCTTCCTTACTATTATTCCCTAGCTAAGTTAGTAGTAGGACTTATTATATCTTAGGAGAAAGTTTACTCTATAGCCAGGCCTAGTGCTCTAAGGTCTAAAGGCTCTCTTTTAACCTAAATAACTTACTAACTGCCTATTACTAACTATTTCTCTTTTTCTTTAAGATAATATAATCCTATTTTTTTATTACTTCTATTAAGGCCTGCTATAATTCCTATATCTATTATTACTACTACTACTTATTAGCATATCTTGCCTCTGCTATTATATCTTGTACCCTTTTATTCTACTAAGGCTATGGTTTACTATGCTCTTAAGGTTGTTTAAGTGCTATTATATTAGCTATCTCTATAAGCTATTAGGTAAGCTATTATGTATAGTTATTAATTTCCTGCTAGTTATATAGCAGGAGCTTTAATTCCTCTTTTCTAAGTCTATTTAAAGCCTTTACTATAATAAGGTTCTTATTTATTATCCTTTAACCCTAAACTAACCCTAGGCTATTACTTAATTCCTTATTTATTTTAATACTAATAAGCTAAGGTATATAGTTAGATCTGGCGATTTCTACTAGCCTAATGAATTTAATACTAATATTATAAGTAGTCTATATATAGTTAATAGTACTATTTCTACTACTATATTCTCTCCTTATTACTTCCCTAAATAGCATAGCTAGGCCAAGTTACTACCTTATTATAAATTCTAATATCTTATTATACCCCTAAGAGGTTTAGCTAAATTTATTCTATAAAGGGTAGTATTAGTTAAAGTCCTTTATAAACATACTCTAGCCCTTTGCCTAAATATTAGCAAAGTATTATAAAGGTATCTACTACTCTCTTTTATAAGCTAGGAAATAGATATTATATACCTTTACTTTATATAGCTTAATATTATATTAATTCTTTCCCTTTTTTATAGTTTAAAGTCCTATCTTAACCTTTTAATATATATAAATTACTATTTTTCTGCTATATATTACTAATATATAGTGCCCTTAAGATAGGTTTAGTAGTATATTATTATAACCTCCTGGTTTTTAAATAGCTATTACCTTAGGGCTAATACCATCCCTTAATACTAAATATACTAAATTGCTTTTCTTTTATATCTTTTAGTATATAACCTTAATTATATACTTTATTATATACTTTAAAGCACCCTAGTTAGGCTAGCTCTAGTATTATTTTGCCCTTTAGTTAGTTATAAAAAGGCTAGTATTATGCCTTTTTCTACCAGTCTTTACTATTCTAATTATAGCTTATAGGTTTATCTTATAAATAGGCCCCTTAGTTATATACTCCTTTCTCTTAGCTACCTCTTTATTAGTTCCTTAGTTTCTTCTTTATAATAACCCTTACTTATAGTAGCTATTATAACCTCTAACTAATAGCCGTAAAAGAATAGCAGCCTTATAATATAAGCCTTTCTAGCCTACTGCTATTTATTATTACTTATTAAATATAGCTAAGACTATACTAGATATACCCTTATATAATTTAAGTATTTCTCCTATATCTTACTTATTAATATCAAGCAAGTCCTCTCTCCCTTAGAGTATTTTTTAGTAATATACCTACTATATCTTACTTTCTTTTTATAGTACCTAGTAATATATTTAATCTTATAATAGTTATAATATTGCTTTAAGTGGATTATCTTATTATATAGCTTAGTATTAAAAATCTCTGCTTAGTATACTATTCCCTTATAGTATAAGCAGTTTGCTGCCTTAGTACCCTTAATACTAACTACTAGTAGTACCCTTATTGCTATTCCCTTTAGCTTTTATACTATTATCTTTACTATATTTAAACCATTTTCCTTTTTAATATTCTTCCTTATATTATTATTTATGTACGCTAGGTAGCTAGAGCTATTAACTAGTTTATTAACTAACTTCTTAATATAGTAAAAACCCTAAGATAGGGGAGAAAACCTATATTCTTCTATATAGCTCCCGCTAAGCCTTTAATATAAAGTCTTTATTGTTTTTAACTATTAGTATAAGATATTTGCTAGTTCCTCTAGAACTGTAGATAATAATAGAAGTATAGTTGTGCTTTATATAAAAGGTTAGTAAGTTAGTAAAAACCCCCTATAAGCACCTCCCCTTTTAATCTAGTTCTTCCTCCTTTATTCTATTGTTTTTATTACCTTTAGTCCCTTTCTTAGCCTTAATATTATATATCTGCCATGCCTTGCAAAGCTCCTTTGCTAACCTATACAACTAAAGTTACCTAGTTAAGAGCACTTAATTTATAATATTTAGTATTAGCTTCTTATTATTAAGCACTGCCCTAAGTTCTTATAGGTCTCTTATTATAGGCACTACTAGAATTAGCCTTAAATGGTTATATTCTAGGTATAACAGGATAAGGTAGTAGATATCCTTATTTCCTCCCTAGTATTAACATATTAGTAATATTACCTTAGGCACCTATCTGTTATAAAGGAAAGTATTTAGCCTTATTTTTTCTGTTTAAAGCTATACCAAGGCTATAGATTTATGCTTTAGCAGGCTATTATAAAGCCTTACTATCTTTTTTATACTCTTAAAGTTAGGTTCCTTATTTATTACTATTACTTTTACCTATTCTTTTTTTACTTAAGCCTTATACCTCTGCTATATTTACTGTTTTTCCCACTCCCTCTTTAATTCCTATCTAGCTATAAGGCTGCTAGGGAGGGGGGGGGGGCATTAGGAAACGCCTTATAGTGATTATATTAACGGCCTCTTCCTTAGTATTATAGCTATAATGCTATTAAATTACATACCTATTATATTTTTTTACTTATGCTATTATCCTTAAGTCTTTAGTAGAATTATTACTTAATGTAATTAAGGTATAGATCTACTAGCAGTACTACTGCTTTTATCTTTAAAAGTATTACTAGTATTGCCTTATATACCCTTATAACCCGCCTTAAGTATTTATTCTATTCTCTTATAAATGCCTTTACTACCCCCTATGCTACCCCTTCTAACTTGCTATAGGTATAGTATATCCTAGCTTTATAAGCTATTATGCTTCTTATTACCTATATATAAAGGGATCTTATACACTTTAGTTAGCATCCCTATATAAATATAGCTAGTGCTATAAGTACTAACTTCTGCTATAATAATTTAGCATTCACTTTCTCTATATAGGTTAACTAATAAAGCTTTTAGTAAATCTAAACCCCTAGGAATTGCGCTAATTATGTTAGTTATATGGTTATTTTTTTAAGTTAGATCGTTATTATAATTACCTACCTCTTCCTTATAAAGTGTATTAGTTTGCTTTTCCCTAGGTTAAACCCTAGCTTATATTCCTTTAACTACTCCTTATATATTCTTTAGGCTCTTTCTAGTTATACTTTAGTCTTTTCTACTGTTTTTTTATATACTATAATATTTATATTATCTAAGAACTCTAATATTAATATTAATTCTACTACTACTAGTTTTTAATATAATAGTATAATATAAAGCAGGAAGAGGATAAGAGATGCTAGTAACCCTTACAGAACCCCTATAGTAACTTAGATTTCCTTAGTAATATATTTATTAAATATTAATTATGCTCTTCTTTTTAATATAAAGCCCTGTGCCTATTTAGCTATTTACCCTAGCAGTCCTAACTTCTTTATAGTATAGATTAATTATTTATAGCTAATAGTGTTAAACGCCCTAGTAATATTTAGCTATAGTAATAATGCTATTCCTTAGTAATACTATGCTATTCTTATAACCTCTTTTAATATACTTAGTGCTATCTCTATTAACCTGCTAGCCCTGTTACCTATCTGTATATTTAGTAGTATATAGCCTTCCTTTACTATAGTAGTAATCCTCCTTATAATAGCTCCCTTAATCACTTTTCTTATTATATTTAATAGTAATATCAGCCTCTACCCCCCTGGTTTACCTAACTCCTTAAGGGTTTTCCTAGGTTTATATAAAACTACTACCTTTACTTACTAGAAAAAGGCCGGATAGTGTCCTAAACTATAGTATGCATTTATAAGGCGTGTTAAATATAATATTAGGACTGCTTTATATAGCTTAAGAAAACCTATTAGTAGCTTGTCCGGCCCTAGGGCTTTTTAACTTACTATATTCTTTATAACTTCTTTAATTTCCTCCTTTATAAACACAGAAACCACCTAATTATTACTATAGTATCTTATCTCTGCCTTTATCTCTAGACCTAAAGCCCTAGCTATAAATAAAGGAAAGAACCTCTCTATAAATGCCTTTATCTTACCCTTATATATAACCTTTATTATCTCCTCCCTACTATTATCTCCTAGCTAAGTTAGTAGTAGGACCTGTTATATCTTAGGAGGAAGTCTACTTTATAGCCAGGCTTAGTACTCTAGAGTCTAGAGGCTCCCTTTAGACCTAGATAACTTACTAACTACCTATTACTAACTACTTCTCTTTTCCTTTAAGATAATATAATTCTGTTTTTTTATAGCTTCTGTTAAGGCCTGCTATAATTCTTATATTTATTATTACTACTACTGCCTATTAGTATATCTTACCTCTACTGTTATATCCTTTACCCTTTTATTCTACTAAAGCTATAGTTTACTATACTCTTAAGGTTATTTAGGTGCTGTTATATTAGCTATCTTTATAAGCTATTAGGTAAGCTATTGTATATAGTTATTAATTTCCTACTAGTTATATAGCAGGAGCTCTAAACCCTCCTTTTTAAGCCTGTTTAAAGCCTTTACTATAATAAGGTTCTTATTTACTATTCTTTAACCCTAGACTAACCCTAGGCTATTGCTTAATTCCTTACTTATTCTAATGCTAATAAGCTAAGGTATATGGTTAGATCTAGCAATTCCTACTAGCCTAATAAATTTAATACTAACATTATAAGTAGTCTATATATAGTTAATAGTACTGTCCCTACTACTATATTCTCTTTTTATTACTTCCCTAAACGGCATAGCTAGGCTAAGTTGCTATCTTATTATAAATTCTAACATCTTATTATACCCCTAAGAGGTTTAGCTAAATCTGTCCTATAAGGGGTAGTGTTAGTTAAAGTCCCTTATAAACACACTCTAGCCCTTTGCCTAGGTATTAGCAAAGTATTATAAAGGTATCTACCACTCCCTTTTATAAGCTAGGGAATAGATATTATATACCTTTACTTTATATAGCTTAATACTATACTAATTCTCCTTCCTTTTTATAGTTTAAAGTCCTGTCTTAACCTTTTACTATATATAAATTACTATTCTTCTGCTATATATTACTAATATATAGTGCTTTTAAGATAAATTTAGCAGTATACTATTATAACCTCCTGGTCCCTAAATAGCTATTACCTTAGGGCTAATAATATGCCCTAATACTAAATATACTAGATTGCTTTTCTTCTATATATTCTAGTATATAACCTTAATTATATACTTTATTATGTGCTTTAGAGCACCCTAGTTAGGCTGGCTCTGGTATTATTTTGCCCTCTAGTTAGTTATAAAAAGTCTAGTATTATGCCTTTCTCTACCAGTCTTTATTATCCTAATTATAGCTTATAGGTTTATCTTATAAAAGGGCCCCTTAGTTATATGCTCCTTCCTCTTAGCTGCCTTTCTATTAGTCCCCTAGTCTGTTCTTTATAATAACCCTTGCCTATAGTAGCCATTATAACCTTTAACTAATAGCTATAAAAGAATAGCAGCCTTATAGTATAAGCCTCCCTAGCCTGCTACTATTTATTATTACTTACTAAGTATAGCTAAGACTATACTAAATATACCCCTATATAATTTAGGCATCTTTCCTATACCTTACCTGTTAATATTAGATAAGTTCTCTTTTCCTTAGGGTGTTTTCTAGCAGCATACCTACTATATCTTACTTCCTCCTTATAGTGTCTAGTAGTATACCTAATCTTATAATAGTTATAATATTACTTTAAGTAAATTATCTTATTATATAGCTTAGCATTAAAAATCTCTGCTTAGTATACTATTCCCCTATGGCATAAGCAGTTTACTGCCTTAGTGCCCTTAATACTAACTACTAGTAGTACCCTTATTACTATTCCCTTTAGCTTTTATACTATTATCTTTACTATATTTAAACCATTCTTCTTTTTAATGTTCTTCCTTATATCCTTAGTTATAATATGGTTTATTAATTATATTAAAAATCCCTTAATAATTACACTAAACATCTTCCTATTTACTTTTGCCTTAGGTCTAAAGGTAACTCTTACCTAAGCCATGCTTTCCTTTTATTTCCTCTCTGCTTTAGTAAATATAATAACTATGTTTTTACTTTATAGTTAGTATGCTACTACTGCCTTCTCTATACTAATAGCACTATTTACTGCCTTTATAATCTTCCCTAGTAATCTGTTTTTAACTACCTTATTAATAATATTTTCCTTTACTATTACTTTCTAGTAATAACAGGCTAGTAATGCTATACCCTCTATTTAGGCTAAAGGGATTATTATATTCTGCCCTATAGCTTTATAAGCTATAATAGTTACTTAAGTTCCCTTAACTACTAATCTAGTCCTAGGAATAGCCTTTATTACCGTTTTAACTGCCTTTTTAACCATGGTTTTTACCTTACTATTAACTGCTTTTATAATTAAAGCCTATAGGCTTCCTATACTAGTTCTTATTTAGGCTATCTTCCCTTCTATATTTATAGCAATTTATATAATAGTTTTAATAAAAGCTTATACTTTTATTATTTTTACTTTTAAAATAACTTTTATTATTAATTCCTTTAGTAATTTTATTTTATTTTTTAGTTTTTCTTATTTTATTACTACTTTAGAATTCTCTTTTTAATACTATATTTCTTCCTAGGTAGTGCCTTATCCTTTATTAGTTATAGATTTATATAAAAATTTATTAATTATTATACCCCTTATACTGCTTACTTCCCTTATATAATATGCTATTACTAGGGGAGGTAATTAATAATAAGGAATCTAATTCCGTGCTTCTTTTCTGTTTTAGGCGTAATACTGCGTCATATCCGCGGTGTTTTTGTTCGAGCTTTTGCTTTTCTTCCTTATATCCTTAGTTATAATGTGGTTTATTAATTATATTAGGAATCCCTTAATAATTACATTAAATATCTTTTAGTTTACTTCTGCCTTAGGTCTAAAGGCAACTCTTACTTAAGCTGTGTTTTCCTTTTATTTCCTTCTTACTTTAGTAAATATAATAACTATATCTCTACTTTATAATTAGTATGCTACTACTACCTTCTTTATATTAATAGTACTGTTTACTGCCTTTATAATCTCCCCTAGTAATTTATTTCTAACTACCTTACTAATAGTGTTTCCCTTTACTATTACTTCCTAGTAATAGTACACTAGTATTGCCATACCCTTTATTTAGGCTAAAGGGATTATTATATTCTGCCCTATAGCTTTATAAGCTATAATAGTTACTTAAGTCCCTCTAACTACTATTTTAGTCCTAGAAATAGCCTTTATTACCTTTTTAACTACCTTTTTAACTATGGTTTTTACCTTACTATTAACTGCTTTTATAATTAAAGCTTATAGGCCTTTTATACTAGTTTTTATTTAGGCTATTTCCCTTTCAATATTTATAGTAATTTATATAATAAATCTAATAAAAGCCTATACTTTTATTATTTTTACCTTTAAAATAACTTTTATTATTAATTTCTTTAGTAATTTTATTTTATTCTTTAGTTTTTCCTATACTATTATTACTCTAGGATTCTCTCCTTAATACTATATTTCTTCTTAGGTAGTGCCTTATCCTTTATTAGTTATAAATCCATGTAAAAATTCATTAATTATTATACCTCTTATATTACTTACTTTCCTTATATAATATACTATTACTAGGGGGGGTAATTAATAATAAGAAATCTGATTTTATGCTTTTTTTCCGTTTTAGGTATAATACCGCATTATATTCACAGTATTAGGTCATTCTTTTAATATTTTTTATAGTCTTAGCTATATTTAGTAAGTAATAATAAATAGCAGTAGGCTAGAGAGGCTTATGCTATAAGGCTGCTATTCTTTTACAGCTAATAGTTAGAGGTTATAATAGCTACCATAGGTAAGGGTTATTATAAAAAAAAGACTAGGAAACTAATAGAAAAGTAACTAAGAGAAAGGAGTATATACCTAAAGGGCCTAATTATAAAATAAACCTATAAGCTATAATTAGGACTATAAAGACTAGCAGAGAAAGGTATAATACTAGCCTTTTTATAACTAACTAAAGGGCAAAATAATACCAGGGCTAGCCTAACTAGGGTACTTTAAAGTATATAATAGAGTATATAATTAAGATTATATACTAGAATATATAAAAGAAAAGCAATTTAGTATATTTAGTATTAGGGTATAGCATTAGCCCTAAGGTAATAGCTATTTAAGAACTAGGAGGTTATAATAATATACTACTAAATCTATTTTAAAGGTACTATATATTAGTAATATATAGTAAAAGAATAGTAATTTATATATATTAAAGAGTTAAGATAAAACTTTAAACTATAAAAAGGAGAGAAGATTAGTATAGTATTAAGCTATATAAAGTAAAGGTATATAATATTTATTCCCTAGCTTATAAAAGGAAGTAGTAGATACCTTTATAATACTTTACTAATACCTAGGTAAAGGGCTAGAGTATATTTATAAGGGACTTTAACTAATACTATCTTTTATAAAATAAATTTAGCTAAACCTCTTAAGAGTATAATAAGATATTAAAATTTATAATAAGGTAGTAACTTGGCCTAGCTATGCCGTTTAAGAAGTAATAAGAAAAGAACATAGTAGTAAGAATAGTACTATTAACTATATATAAACTACTTATAATATTAGTATTAAATTTATTAGGCTAGTAGGAATTACTAGATCTAACCATATACCTTAGCTTATTAGCATTAAAATAAGTAAGAAATTAAGTAATAGCCTAGGGTTAGTTTAGGGTTAAAGGATAGTAAATAAGAACCTTATTATAGCAAAGGCTTTAAACAGACTTAAAAAGAAGGGATTAAAGCTCCTGCTATATAACTAGTAGGAAATTAATAACTATATATAATAGCTTACCTAATAGCTTATAAAGATAGCTAATATAGCAGTACCTAAATAACCTTAAGGGTATAGTAAACTATAGCCTTAGTAAAATAAAAAGGTAAAAGATATAATAGTAAAGGTAAAATATACTAATAAGTAGTAGTAGTAATAATAAACATAGAAATTATAGTAGGCCTTAATAAAAGCAATAGAAAAACAGGATTATATTATATTAAAGAAAATGAGAAGTAGTTAATAATAGGCAGTTAGTAAGTTATTTAGTTCTAAAGGGAGCCTCTAAACCTTAGAGTGCTAGGCCTAGCTATAAAGTAGACTTCCTCCTAAGATATAACAGGTCCTACTACTAACTTAGCTAGGAGATAACAGTAGGGAGGAGATAATAAAGGTTATATATAAGGGTAAGGTAAAGGCATTTATAAAGAGGTTTTTTCCTTTATCTGCAGCTAGGGCTTTAGGTTTAGAGATAAAGGTAAAGATAAGATACTATAGTAATAATTAAGTAGTTCCTGTGTTTATAAAGAAGAAAATCAGAGAAGTTATAAAAAATATAGTAAGTTAAAAAGCCCTAAGGCTAAATAAGCTACTAACGGGTTTTTTTAAGCTATATAGAGCAGCCTTAATATTATATTTAATATGTCTTATAAATGCATACTATAGTTTAGGATACTATCCAGCCTCCTTTTAGTAAGTAAAGGTAGTAATTCTATATAAACCTAGGAAAACCCCTAAGGAGTTAGGCAGACTAGGGGGGTAAAGGCTAATATTACTCTTAAATATACTAAGAAAAGTAATTAAGGGAGCTATTATAAGGAGAATTACTATTATAATAAAGAAAGGCTATATACTACTAAATATATAAATAAGTAATAGGGCTAGTAGGTTAATACAGATAGCACTAAGTATACTAAAAGAGGTTATAAAAATAGCATAGTATTACTAAGGAATAGTATTATTATTATAGCTAGATATTACTAGGGCATTTAACACTATTAGCTATAAATAACTAATCTATACTATAAAGGTGTTAGAACTACTAGGGTAAATAGCTAAATAGGTATAGGGCTTTATATTAAAAAGAAGAGTATAATTAGTGTTTAATAGGCATATTACTAAGAAAATCTAAGTTACTATAGGGGTTTTATAAGGGTTACTAGCGTCTCCTATTCTCTTCCTGCTCTATATTATACTACTATATTAAAGACTAGTAGTAATAAAATTAATATTAATATTAAGGTTCTTAAATAATATAAATATTATAGTATATAAAAAAATAGCAGAGAAGACTAAAGTATAACTAAAAAGAGCCTAGAAAATATATAAGAAGTAGTTAAAGGAGTATAGGCTAAGGTGTAACCTAGAAAAGAGCAAGCTAATATACTTTATAAGGAAGAGGCAGGTGATTATAATAATAATCTAACTTAACAGAATAATAATATAACTGATATAATTAGTATAATTCCTAGGGATTTAGATTTACTAAAAGCTTTATTAGTTAACCTATATAAAGAAGGTAAATACTAAATTATTATAGCAGAAGTTAGCACTTATAGCACTAGCTATATCTACATAGGGATGCTAACTAAAGTATGCAAGATACCTTTATATACAGGTAATAAAAAGCATAATAGCCTATAAAGCCAGGATATACTATACCTATAGTAAGTTAAAAGGGATAGTATAAGGGGTAGTAAAGGTATTTATAAGAGAATAAAATAAATACTTAAGGCAGGTTATAGGGATATATAAGGCAATACTAGTAACACTCTTAGAGATAAAAGCAGTAATACTACTAGTAAATCTATATCTTAATTACATTAAGTAATAATTTTACTAAAGACTTAAGGATAGTAGTATAAGTAAGAAGATATAACAAGTATATAATTTAATAGCTTTATAGCTATAATACTAAGGAAGAGGCTACTAATATAATTACTATAAGGCGTTTCCTAATACCCCCCCCCTCCCTCCTTAGTAGCCTTATAGCTAAATAGAAATTAAAGAAAGAGTAGGAAAAATAGTAAATATAGCAGAGACATAAGGCTTAGGTAAGAAAAAGATAAGCAAAAGTAATAGTAATAAATCAGAAACCTAACTTTAAGAGTATAAAAAAAATAATAAGGCTTTATAATAGCCTGCTTAAGTATAAATCTATAGCCTTAGTGCAACTTTAAACAGAGAAAATAGGGCTAAATGCCTTCCTTTATAATAAATAAGTGCCTAAGGTAATATTACTAATATATTAATACTAGGGAGGAAATAAAGATATCTACTACTTTATTCTTTTTTACCTAGAACATAACAATTTAAGGCCAATCCTAATAGTACTTATAATAAAAGACCTATAGGAGCTTAGGGCAGTGCTTAATAATAAAAAGCTAGCACTAAATATTATAAAGTAAGTGCTCTTAACTAGGTAACTTTAGCAGTATAGGTTAGCTAAGGAGATTTATAAGGTATGGTAAATATATAATGTTAAGGTTAAGAAAGGGACTAAAGGTAATAAAAATAATAAAATAAAGAAGGAAGAGCTGGATTAAAAGGGGAGGTACTTATAAGAGGTTTTTACTAATATACTAACCTTTTATATAAAGCATAACTATACTTCTATTATTATCTATAGTTCCAGGGGAACTAGCAGATATCTTATGCTAATAGTTAAAAATAATAAAGACTTTATATTAAAGGCTTAGCAAGAGCTATATAAAAGAATATGGGTTTTCTCCCCTATTTTAGGGTTTTTCCTATATTAAGAAGTTAGTCGATAAACTAGATAGTGGCTCTAGCTACCTGGCGTACATAAATAATAATATACCTAGGTAATATCTCTAAGCTAAACTATATGTTAAGCTTTATAGTGCATTTTACCACTAAAGCTTACAGGCAAGGCTAGATTACCTGGCCTCTTAAAGGTTATCAACTAACCTTCTGGATGACTAGAGATCTAGGGTGCTTACATAGGCATATTTAGGCTCATTAGGAAGCCCCTTTCCAGAAGATTCTAATGATATCTAAATATACCCTAGATAGGAAGAAACCAGGGAGATACGTCCTATAGAAATATGTGGAATTCTATGGAAGCAGGATGACGTATGCTCTAGTAGGTCTTGGTGGGTTGATTAGAAATCAACCACTTCCTTTCCTTTCCATTCTATTCTTTTCTATGTTTACTAGGCCTAGTTAGGCTAGTAACCTATAGTGTATATAGCCCTACTATACTTCTATTCTCTGTGTATATAAGGAGGCTTTCCCTCCCTACCTTAGATAGATTTTCTTAACCTTAACAACAACAACAACAACAACAATAACAGCATTAGTAATACGATCTTTTTGATATATTTTACTTTGCACCTTTTTGTTATTTTTCCCTGCTCTCTTATAGAGCTTGTATTATAAGCTATATACCCTATAGCTTATAAGTAAGACCTTTGTTTATTATACTTGCTTATATAAGTAAGAGCCTTCTAATACTGCTATGGGATAGTATTAGGTATAATTAGGCATGCCTTCTTATATCTAGCTATACCTAACAATAATAGAGAATAGAAGGGATATGCTATATTAACTAGGAATTATAGGTTATATATAAAATGCACACACCCTAATTAGCTAGATTACAGGTTATGTAACCTAGGGCTGTAATATAGCTATAATACTATATCTCTGCATTATAGCTTGCTTCTTCCTCTTAAAATATACATAAATTGATTATTAGACCTTACCCCCCCCTACATTTATGCTGCAGCATACTTGTAACCTAAGAGTTACTAACAATAGCATTCTTTCTAGGATCCGAACTTTGGCCTTGGCCTTGGGTATGACCTTAACCTTAACCTTGACCTTAACCTTGGCCTGCTATTAATTTATTAACAGCTTTAGATAATTTATTTAAATTATTAGTTAAAGTGATTATATTAGAACTCTGCCTATTTATAACCCTCTTAAGTTTAGCATTATAGCTAGTTTGTCGGCTTGTAGCCCCCTAGTAATCTTCATTAACTTCTATTATAAACTTTTATAAAGTAACTGTTTTTTACTACAGGGTAGTGGCCCTTTGTAAAATAAGTCAAGTTGCTTATAAAATTTATTTATAGGGCTTTCAAATAGTTAGAAACGCAGACCTCTTTCTATTTTTTAGGAATTTAGAAGGGATTTATAAAAAGTAGTGGTTTTTGCTTAATTAAAAAGCAGCTATTTTGCCCTCTATAAAATCAGTTATTTTAACCTTTATAAATCACTTCCGGACTCATAACCTTTTGAAAATAGTAGGTATCTTAGAAGTTTACGCCGGATTTATAAGGTAAGTTATACTGGATTTATATAGAAATTTTATAGAATTTCTAGTATCTAGCAGTAGTAATAGCTATTAGGTCTGGTAAGGAAGTGTATAGCTCCCTTACATACCTACTGACCTTTTTTAGGCCTTATGGCTACTAGCTGGGTTTTATATGCTACTTTTCTTTTTCTATAAAAATTATTTATATATAAAAACTATTAGCAACGCGCAGGTTACTATCTAATGCAGCTGTAACAAAGTAGTAAAGGGGGGGGGGGTAATAAAGTTAATAATCTATTTATATATATATTCTAAAGGGAAGAGAAGCAGGCTATAATGCAGAGGTATAGTGTTATGGCCACGTTATAGCTCTAGGTTACATAACCTATGGTCTAGCTAATTAGAGTGCGTGCATTTTATATATAACCTATAATTCCTAGTTAATACGGTGTATCCCTTTTATTCTCTATATAAGCGATTCTAACACTTGTAAATTCTCTCTTTATTAAAGAAGAGGAATTGCTCCGAAAAGAATACATAAAACGCCCTAATAATCAGATATTAATAAATAGGTAATAAAGCGAAAAAACATTCTCTAAATGAATAACTTTTGTTAGTCTAGGTCGAATGGTTATAGGGCTAAAGAGTGTAATTCCCGCGTTTAATCCTACCAAATTAGGCGCTTATAATTGCGTTTAAATTTATTGAATTTAAACTTTTTATCAGGCGCTTAATTTGCTGTTAAATTTAGTGAGGAATTAGAACTTTCCTAATCTTCGGCGGCTCTAGCAGCGGCTCTTATAGCAATTCTTATAATAGGTCTTTTAACCTATCCTTCTATATAGATTTAGACTTTATTTTTTATTATAAAGGTTTTAAAAGCTTTATTTAGTTAAGCTTTTATTATTATATCCACAGGATTTTTATTACTATTAATCCATTATATCTTAGCTACTTCCCTTCTTTTATATAACTACCTTAAAGCTATAATATTAATTATTAGCCTCTTTTCTTTTATTATCCCTAGCTTAATAATGTATTTATATAGTAAGAAAGAGTTAGTATATATTATTATTAGGATTTTCAGCTTATTTAGTTAGTTAGTAATAATATCTAGAGTAGTGCTTATTATATAGGTAATATTAATGCCTTAAACTATTCTATATAGCTTGGAAGCTAAAGCACTTCTTATAACTCTTTTAGACTTAGTGTTACAGTTAAAGGTCTACTAGTAGAGTAAAGGCTATAGTTAAGCGTACTTAAAGCTAGATAGCTGTAGGTAGGGTTAGTAATATAAATACTATATTTGCTAGCCTCTTTATTTCTCTATAAGGCCTGTTCTCCTATATACTTATATATAGCTAGGGCATGGCTTGCTTTAGTAGGTCTTTATACTCTTATGTTCTTATCTTATAACTCTCTTAATAAAGCACCTTCTCTTATTTATAATTACTCTTAATTACTATAAGTAGTCCTAGGCCTTAGTTTTTACTCTCTTATAACTCCCTTATTATAACCTAGTAAGCCCTTTTTCTTAAATATATAACTTATATATTATTATTTATTATAACTTTATTAAATATATATATATTATATTAAGCCTACCCTGCTTCCTATCTTCTTAATAGTAAATCTAATCTTATAATAACCTTATAATAAGGTCTTTATTAGGTTTTAGCTTATACTTATTCTTAATATTAACTTTATAATATTACTAAGCCTACTAGACCTAAAGCTGTTTTTTCTTATTACTTATAATTTACTTCTAACTCTTTTTTATTATTAAAGCTATTATACTCTGCTTATATTAGCTTATAGCTTACTGCTTTATTATAATATTAATACTGCTTATAAAGAGATTACTCCTAGGTACCTTAGTGCCTAATTATATAAATAATATTATTAATCTAAGTATGTGTATTAGATTAGTAGCCTAACTATTTAGCTATAAAAAGGTCTCTTCCCCCCTTTTTTTAGCTTATTTTTTCCTTTTTTCTTTATTATTATTTACTTATATATTATTTCTTATTACTATTATATCTTTACTTTCTTATAGCTTAGCTACTATTATTACTCCCTTTTTATTAATATATATATAAATTTTAATATTATTAGCATTTCCCCTTCTATTTTATCTGTTTAATAAGTTATATATTTAATATTATATATATATTACTTACTTATAGCTAATAATTATTAGTTATTATACCTTATACTAGTTAATCTCCTGCCTTTTCTTTTATAGCTCTCTCTTCTGCTTTTAATAAGCTAGATATTATAATACCTATCTTTAAAGTTAGTTAGTATGTTATTTAAATACTTATGCCCTTAGGCTATAGCTAACTTACTACTAAGGTTTAAAAAATTCCTTATTATTATTATAGCTATATAGTAGTAATTTAGTAGATCTTCCTAAAGCCTAATAGTACTAAACCTATATATCTTCTTAAGTATATTATTATTCCTAAGCTTTATAGAAAGATATATAATAATAAGTATACTACTTATACTTTACTATCCTATTATTAATTATTATAGCTTATAGTATAAAATGCTCTTATTACTCCTAAAACAATAAGAAGTATAGTAGTATTAGTTCCTTATAATTTTCCTATTTTAGTTATTACTAACTAGCTACTAAATACCTGCTTAAATTAGTATTCTTTACTAGAAAATGTTTAAAGAAATAAAGAAAAAGACTAATAATGTTTATTACTATTAAATACCTATAAGTTTATTACTTAATTATAGTTAATCTATTATTAATAATTCCTAGGGTGTTATAAGTATACAGGTAAATTTAGCTACTATAATAGCTAAGGTAAAAAATTCTAATATTTATAGACGTGCCTAATATATATATCTTTAGGTAGATATTAAGCTTAAGCTTAAAAATAATAAGTATACTATAATCTTATAGGGCATTGCTTATATTATTATACTTATATAAATAAAAATTACTAACTGCCTGTAATATATCTATATATATAGTAAGGATATATATATCTTTTAGTCTTTTTATAACTTTATAATAGCTAACTTATTACTAGCTATATAAGCTTATTATAAGAGAGACTCCCCTTACTATATATATTATACTTATAACCATCCTTTGTATTATATTAGAATTACTTAGTATTAAATCTGACTTTATAGGTACTAATAACTCTAATAATAGCTTTAAATAAGAATAGCTTATTAGTAGTAAGGTTATAGTGCTTTTAGTAGCTATTAGTTTATTATTAATAGGGATAAGTATTTTTAAGTATTACTAATATCTCCTGTAATATATTATATATATACTTTACTACCTTACTATTATTCTCCTTTTATAATTTATTATAATATCTTATATGTTAAAGTTTCTTTTTAGTACCTAAGAATTCTTTAATTTATTATAGCCTTTTTACTTTATAAAGTATTTATACTGCTTGCCTTAATACTTATGTATTATAATTTACTTAACCTTATATAATTCCTAGTTATAAATAGGTAGCTATAATATTACTATAGCCTTATTAGGATTTAGACCTTTATATAGCTTTAAACTTATAATATTAAATACATTATATAGGTATATATTATCTAAAAGCTCTAGATAGTATGCTAGTCTATATACGCCTACTTTCTTTAGAACTTTAAAAGGTTTTAAATACTTTACTATAAGCTTCTTACTTAGTTATTAAAGGTTAATATTCTTAATTAATAAGAGTATATAGTTACCTGGTAAAAAACTTATTAAGCCTTTTTTCTTATTATAATGCTTTATATACTATTTTTAAGTTATATATAGTAGCTGCTTAGTTGCCTTATATTATTATTATAATTCTTATACCCTTATATCCGCTTACACGTTTATAATATTTATTGCCTTTATAATATATTTTAGGCTTCTTAGCTAGTAACCTTATAATAACTCTACTAAAAAGTAGCTATAAGCTAAGTGCTTGCTAGTATTATAAGTATATTAAGCTAAATATAAATAATCTTTCTAGTTTATTTGCTTTTATACCCTAAATACTTTAAGGTAGTACTTTAAGACTTAGTTAACCCTTTTTATTTATTTATTTATTTATAAGTAGAAAGTAGTACTAAGTAGTTACTTAGTTACTTGTAAGTAGTAAAAGGTTCTCTAAAAACTACTAATAAATATTATCCCTTTATTTAAAATAATCCCTTTTAGCGTACTATAGTCCTTAAATATATATTTAAGGAAGATAGTAGTAAGGTTACTACTTATTATCCTTATAAATATAGCTATATATAGTGTATATTTTAAGAATTAATTTATAATAATAAGAATTATATTATGCTCCTTTTTACTAGCTTATTTTATTAAGGGGAGGCTAGTAATAAAGTTTATAAAGAGCTTTTAAAAAGGTTTACTAAAATTAGTAGTATAGCTAACTTACTATAAGGTTAGTATAACCTAGGCTTATTAACTTAATAGTTTAAGCATAAGCTTATATAGTTTTTTATATCTTTTTATAATTCTAGCTAGTAATACTATTTAGCTACTTTATAAATTATTTTGCTTATATCCTAGTATTCTGCTATAAGGTTATTATAAGTAAGTATTAGAATTTCTATATATATCCTTACTAATACATATACTGTTGTAATCGCTCGTCTTAAGGATGGAAGGGATACACGATAGTAACCGGGAATTGTGGGTCATATGCACGATGCGCGTGCCCTGATTGGCTGGATTACTATGTTATATGACCTAGGGCAGTACTGTGGCCACAACACTATACTTCTATATTATCCCCCTCTTTTCCCTTTAAATAATTATAAGAATATAGACATTAGACCTTTGTTACCCCCCTGTTATTACTGCAGCAATTATATCCTGTGAAACTAGCACTAATCAGTAGTTGTTATAACCATAAATTAGCTAGGAATTAACAGAAGAGACGAACTTCTAATATAATACACTTATTTACTTAATTGCGCAGAATCTATTGTTTGTGCTACCTAAAAGCAACTTTTTCTATTATTGTTGACTTTTGCTACTTATTTATAATTATTAAGAAAGTTTCTTTATAGAATTTACCCCTTATTATTAACTTACTACTAGTCTATAATTAAAGTATCTTCTTTACTGTTTATTACAGAGAAAACACTAAAAATGGCTTTAACTTCTACTACTAGAGCTAATTAACCTATTTAAGACTCCCTTCCTGTAAAACTCTAAAAGTATTATAACTACTTTATAGAGAAATGGGCTAAAGCTAATAAATAAATTAATCCTAAAAAAGCTATAACTTCTAAACTTTACAATAAATTTGCCTACTATGTTAACTAGTATGAATCTAGTAACCAGTAAGGTACTAGGTTTCTGTTCATATACTAAGAAGACTTTAAAGAATAAAATGCTAACATTTTTAAGAAGATTACCCCTAAGGTCTAACAAGTACTTTAAGATATTTTTTAAGATTAAGGAATTAACATATAAGAAGGATTACAAAGACTAATTAACCATATACTCACTGATTTAGTTAGTATAGATAATTCTGTTTTCTTTTCTAATGGAAAGCTCCTGACAGGAAACAATACCATTAACACGTTAATATTAATAATAACCTCACCTCCCCCTAACCCTCTTAACCCTCCTACTAAAGAAATAATAATAAAAACAACAATCCCCTCTCCCCTAAAATAACAAACTATATTAAAGGAAATCACTAATATAGACCAAAAAGCCTTAAACTCCCTTACTAGAGTTTATAATAAGGAAAACAAGTATTCTAAAGCACTTTTTAACTTTATATATCCTAAAGTCCTAATCTTTAAGGATATCTGCATAGCACAAGGAATTTCACCTAAGTTATACCCGTTTACACTGTTAATAATGCTTACAGGCAATACCTATAAGTATTACCTTAAGAAATTTAGCGGAAGACTTATTTTATTTAACATAATAACTAAGCAGATAAAGGAAAACTTTAAGACTAAAGAAAATCAAAAATTCTACTAAACACGATTTTAAGAGATAAAGTTTTATTACGTTATAGCTAAAAATCTAATAAAGACTAAACTTAAATGTTTGGAATTAATGATTTAATAGCTCTTAGACCTATTTAATGGTCTTTACCCCCCCTTTAAGAAAGATATAATCCTTAGGCGCTAACTAGAAATATCTGTTTAAGATAGCCCCGAATTCAACCAGATAACCTACGTCTGAACCAATACCTATAAAGGCATAGTTGGTAATATTCGCTACTGCCTTATAACAAAAGATATAATAGAACCTGTTTTAAAATCATTTATAAGCTAATAGATTGCAAGAGAAAGTAAGTATTAACCTTAAAACACTACCCTAAGCACTAACATAATCTTGTTTACCAACTGACGATATTTATAAGCTTCCTAACCCTAAAATAAAGCTGGATTTAAGAAATGCTTTATCTATTATAAAGAAGGATGTTAGTTAACTAACCATTCTATCTCTAAATAAAAGAAAGCAAAAGAAAATTAGTGGAGCAACTAAAGGTATAAATCCCCTCCTTTTAAACGCTAATTTCATGCATTCTTATAAGTATTTAAAGGTAAAGACAAAGAGTTATTACCCCTGGACAGCAGGGATAAGAATAAATATAAAAAAGCTGCCTAGAACGCAGTATTTATCGCCTCTAAAGAAGAAAAAGCACAAAGCAATAGAGAAGCATAAGAAACCCTTACATTTATAACTTTCTTTATATAAGCACTTAATCCCCCTCTTTTTTCTGCCTTAACCGTAAATTTCCTGTAAGATAACGCCTTTAAACATGCGTTATTTATTAAAGACCCTTATAACCGCAATACTAATAAAACCACATAAAAGCAGGTATTTCTTATGGATTTACAATATACTATAAAAACGTTTTACAGTATCCTCCTAGATACTAGAGCAGCCGGAATTTTAACTGCTGGCTAAGGTTAAGTCAAAGCCTTAATGCACCTTATAACAGACCTTATAATTAAGCCTTTTTCTAACCAGAGAACTATTAACTTTAGTGCCAAAAGTGTAACCTTAAATAGCATTTTAAAGCTTCTTATAATCTTTAGTATGATTTCTTTTTATGTTCTTAATAGTGCTATGCCTTTCCTATATTTTATTATAAATATAGATAAAATAGGTGTTAAGCTTAATAATCTTAAGAACCTCCTTATCTAAGGAGAAAAGAAAGTACCTATTATTAGAAAATAGGGATATCCTTAGTAGATAATTAGTTCCCAAGAACCTGCCGTCTTTATGCTCTTAAAAGTAGAAATTTGCTAACGTTATTGTTGATTTAGCCACCCTTTAATTAACCAACTGCATAACCTTCTTGCCAAGGCTAGTAAAGATTTTAACAGAGCTAATATAGGAAAAATCACACATGCCTATTACTAATGTCAGATGAATGCTAAGGCTCTAAGTAGATTTAAGTTCACTCTTAAAGACAATCTTGAATTTAATTATAAGGTCCTTGTTAATATTATATAAATTAATAAAAAGCCTGTTCTTTATGTTATTAACTTAGCAACTTCATTTTAAGCCGCTTGCTTTTTTAGACCCTAATAACAAAAAGCTTAAGATATCTAGAACGCCCTTAAGGAATGTTAAATTAATATATATCTTGGTCCCCAACATTAAAGATTATCAACGACCAACACCGCGGACACGACGCGGTATCACGCCTAAAACGAAAAAGAAGCATGGAATTAGATTCCTTATTATTAAATACCCCCCCTAGTAATAGCGCATTGCATAAGGGGAGTAAGCAGCATAAGGGGTGTAATAATTAATGAATTTTTGTGTAGATCTATAACTAATAAAGGACAAGGCACTACTTAGGAAGAAATATAATATTAAGGAGAGAATCCTAGAGTAATAGTAGTACAGGAAAAACTAAAGAATAAAATAAAATCACTAAAGGAGTTAATAATAAAAGTTATTCTAAAGGTAGAAATAATAGAAGTATAGGCTTTTATTAGGACCTTTATATAAGTTACTATAGATATAGGAGGGGAGATAGCCTAAGTAAAGACTAGCACAGGAGATCTATAGGTATTAATTATAAAAGCAGTTAATAGTAAAGTTAAAACCACAGTTAAGAAGGCAGTTAAGGAGGCAATAGAGGCCGTCCCTAGAACTGGATTAACGGTTAGGGGGACTTAGGCAACTGTTATAGCTTGCAGAGTCACGGGGCAGAATATAATAATACCTTTAGCCTAAACGGAGGGTATGGCAATACCAGCCCGCTATTACTAGGAAGTAATAGTAAAGGGAAACACTATTAGTAAGGTAGTTAGGAACAGATTACTAGGAGAGATTATAAAGGTAGTAAACAGCGCTATTAGCGTAGAGGAGGTAATAGTAACATACAGACTATAGAGTAAAGACATAGTTATTATGTTTACTAAGGCAGGGAGGAAATAGAAAGAAAACACGGCCTAGGTAAGAGTTGCCTTTAGACCTATAGCAGAAGTAAACAGGAAGATGTTTAGTGTAATTATTAAGGGATTCCTAATATAATTAACAAACCACATTGCAATTAAGGATATAAGGAAAAATATTAAAAAGGAAAATAGTCTAAACATAGCAAAGATAATAGTGCGGAAGCTAAAGGGAATAGCAACAAGAGCACTACTAGTGGTTAGCATTAAGGGCACTAAGGCAGTAAACCGCCTATGCCATAGGGGAATAGTATACTAAGTAGAGATTTTTAACGCCAAGCCATATAATAAGATAATCTACCTAAAGCAATATTATAATTACTATAAGATTAGACATATTACTAGGCACTGTAAGGAGGAAGTAAGATATAGCAGGTATGCTACTAGAAAACACCTTAAGGGAGAGAGGACTTGCCTAACGTTAACAGGCAAGGTATGGGAGAGATGCCTAAATTGCACAGGGGCACATCTAGTATGGTCTTGGCTATACTTAGTAAGTAATAATAGGTGGCAACAGGCCCGGGAGGCTTATGCTATAAGGCCGCTGTTCTTCCGCGACTATCGGTTAGAGGCCGTGACAGCTACTATAGGTAAGGGTTATTATAAAGAAGAGACCGGGGGATTAACGGAAAGGCAGCTAAGAGGAAGGAGCATATAACTAAGGGGCCTTTCTATAAGACAAATATACAAACTATGATTAAGATGGCAGAGACTGGCAGAGGAAGGCACGATGCTAGCCTTCCTATAACTAATAAGAGAGCAGAACAATACCGGAGCTAGCCTAACCAGAGTGCTCTAAAGCACATAATAAAGTACATGATTAAGGTTATATACTGGAATATACAGAAGAAAAGCAATCTAGTACATCTGGCGTTAGGGCATAACGTTAGCCCTAAGGTGATAGCTATTTAGGAACCAGGAGGCTATAATAGTATACTGCTAAATCTATTTTAGGGGCACTATATATTAGTAATATATAGTAGAAGAATGGCGATTTATATACACTAAAAGGTTAAGGCAGGGCTTTAGACTATAAGGAGGGGGGAGGATTAGTATAGTGTTAAGCTATATAGAGTAGAGGTGTATAACATATATTCCCTGGCTTATAAAAGGGGGTGGCAGACGCCTTTACAACACTTTGCTAATACCCAGGCAAAGGGCCGAAGTATGTTTATAGGGGACTTTAACTAACATTACCCTTTGTAGGACAGATTCAGCTAAACATCTCCAGGGCACAATAAGATATTGGAATTTATAATAAGGTGGTAACTTAGCCTAGCTACGCCGTTTAGGGAAGTAATAAGGAGAGAATATGGCAGCAGGGACAGCACTATTAACCATGCATAGACTACCTATAACGTTAGTGTTAAATTCATTAGGCTAGTGGAAATCGCCGGATCTGACTATATGCCCTAGCTTATTAGCATTAGGATAAACAAGGAATTAAGTAATAGCCTAGGGTTGGTCTGGGGTTAGAGGACAGCAGATAAGAACCTTATTATAGCAGAGGCTTTAAACAGGCTTAGAAAGAAGGGGTTAGAGCTTCCGCTATATAACTGGTAAGAAATTAATAACTATACACAGTGGCTTACTTAATAGCTTACGGAGATAGCCAATATAGTAGCATCTAAGTGACCTTAAGGGCATAGTAAACCACAGCCTTAGTGGAATAAAAGGGTAAGGGACGCGACAGTAAAGGCAAGACGTGCTAATAGGCAGTGGCAGTAACAACAGACGCAGGAAGCATAGCAGGCCTTAATAGAAGCTATAAAAAAACAGAATTATATTATCTTAGAGGAGAAGAGAAGTAGCTAGTAATAGGCAGTTAGTGAGTTATTCAGGTCTAAAGGGAGTCTTTAGACCCTAGAGCGTTAGGCCTGGCTATGGAGTGGACTTCCTCCTAAAAGGCAACAGGTCTTACTACTAACCCGGCTAGGAGATAATAGTAGGGAGGAGATAGTGAAGGTTATATACAAGGGTAAGGCGAGGGCATTTACAGAGAGGTTCTTCTCTCCATCTGCAGCTAGGGCTCTAGGTCCGGAGGCAGAGGAGGGGATAAGATACTATAACAATAATTAGGCAGTTCCTGTGTTTATAGAGGAGGAAATTAAAGAGGTTATAAAGAATATAGTAAGTTAGAAAGCCCTAGGACCAGACAAGCTGCTAATGGGTTTCCTTAAGCTATATAAAGCAGCCCTAATATTATGTTTAACACGCCTTGCGAATGCTTACTATAGCTTAGGATATTATCCGGCCTTCTTTTAATAAGCAAAGGTGGTAGTTCTATGCAAACCTAGGAAGTCCCCTAAGGAGTTAAGCAGACCAGGGGGGTAGAGGCCGATATTACTATTAAATATAATAGGCAAAGTGATTAAGGGAGCTATTATAAGGAGGATTACTATTGTAGCAGAGAAAGGCTATATACTGCCGGACATATAAATAGGCAACAGGGCTAGCAGATTAATAGAGATAGCACTAAGCATGCTAAAAGAGGTTGTGAGAATAGTGTGGCATTACCAGGGAATAGCATTATTATTATAGCTGGATATTACTAGGGCGTTTAACACTATTAGCTATAAACGATTAATCTGCACTATAAAGGAGTTAGAACTGCTAGGGTAGATAGCCAGATAGGCACAGGGCTTTACGTTAGAAAGGAGAGCATAATTAGCGTTTAACGGACGTATTACTAAGGAAATCCAAGTCACTGCAGGGGTTCTATAAGGGTCGCCGGCGTTTCCTATCCTCTTCCTGCTCTATATTATGCTCCTATATTAAAGACTAACAGCAGCAGAATCAATGTTAACGTTAGGGTTCTTAGATAATATAAACATTATAGCATATAGAAAAACAGCAGAAGAGACAAAAGTATAACTAAAAAGAGCCTAGAGAATATATAAGGAGTGGTTAAAGGAGTATAGGCTAAGGTTTAACCTAGAAAAGAGCAAGCTAATACATTTTATAAGGAAAAGGCAGGCGATTACAATAATAATCCGACTTAGTAAAGCAATAATATAACCGACATAATTAGCGCGATTCCTAAGGGTTTAGATTCACTAGAAGCTTTATTAGTTAACCTATATAAAGAAGGTAAATGCCAAATTATCACAGCAGAAATTAGCACTTATAGCGCTAGCTGTGTCTACGTAGGAATGCTAACTAAAGTGTGCGAGATCCCTTTATACACAGGTAATATAAAGCATAATAGCCTATAAAGCTGGGATATACCACACCCATAGCAAGCTAAAAGGGGTAGCACAGGGGGTAGCAAAGGTATTTATAAGGGAATAGAATGAATGCTTAAGGCAGGTTATAGGGGCATATAAGGCAACGCTAGTAACACTCTTAGAGATAAAAGCAGCAGTGCTGCCGGTAGATCTATACCTTAATTACATTAAACGACGATTCTACTAAAGACTTAAGAATAGTAGTATGGGCAAGAAGATATGGCAGGCCTGTAATTTAATAGCATTATAGCTATAATGCCAAGGAAGAGGCCGCTAACGTAATCACTATAAGGCGTTTCCTAATGCCCCCCCCCCCCTCCCTGGCAGCCTTATAGCCAGACAGAAATTAGAGAGGGAGTAGGAAAAATAGTAGATCCAGCAGAGGCGTAAGGCTCAGGTGAGAAGAGAACGGGCAAAAGCAATAGTAGTAGATAAGGAACCTAACTTTAAGAGCACAAAAAAGATAGCAAAGCTTTATAATAGCCTGCTTAAGCATAAATCTACGGCCCTAGTTTAGCTTTAAACAGAAAAAATAAGGCTGAATGCCTTTCTTTATAATAAACAGGTGCCTGAGGTAACTTTACTAATATGCTAATACTAGGGAGGAGATGAGGATATCTACCACCTTATCCTATTATGCCTAGAATATAACTATCTAAGACTGATTCCGGCGGTGCCTGTAATAAGAGATCCACAGGAACTTAGGGCGGCGCTTAATAATAAGAAGCTAGCACTAAATATCGTAAAGTAGGTGCTTTTAACTAGGTGACTTTAGTAGTATAGGTTGGCGGAGGAGCTTGGTAAGGCGTGGCAGATACGTAATAATAAGGCTAAGAAAGGGACTAGAGGCAATGGAAATAATAGGATAGAGGAGGAAGAGCTGGACTAGGAGGGGAGGTGCTTATAGGGGGTTTTTACTAACATACTAACCTTTTATATAAAGCATAACTATACTTCTGTTATTGTCTGCAGTTCTGGGGAACTGGCAGATATCTTATACTAATAGTTAGAAATAATAAAGACTTTATATTAAAGGCTTAGCGGGAGCTATATGGAAGAATATAGGTTTTCTCCCCTATCTTAGGGTTTTTCCTATATTAAGAAGTTAGTTGATGAACTAGTTAGTGGCTCTAGCTACCTAGCGTACATGAATATATCTTGGTCCCCTAGACTGGATAGTCCATAATGCTAGAAAAAACTTCGCTTTTAGTGAATTCAGGCATTTAGCTTAACTATTATTAATTAATATTAACAAAGTCCCTGTTAAAGCACACAATAGTATTGGAAAACTTAAGCGATATTACGCCCCTCTTTAAAGAGTATATAATATTATTAAGACTAAAGCTTACGGTCTTCTCTTAAAAGAGCAAATACTTTAGATGGCTATTAAAGCAGTTAACAACTCCGCCAGCCTAAATAGCCTTATCCTAACCCTTTTAGTCTTTAGAATATATCTAAGGATAATAAATAATTCTCCCCTAAGCCTTAAAGTTGCTTAAAAAGCTAAGATGCTTTAAAAAGTAATAGACAAAGCAAGGCGCAGCCTTATAAGGCATTAAGTTAACAATGCCCTTAATACTTAAAATAGCCTAATAACCCTACTAATATATAATCTCCCCTTAAACTCTAATGTATAAGTTTATTATAAGAAAGGTAAATAGACTAGCCTATATAAGCTTCTTTTAATAAAAAGAGAGACTTATATTATTAAAATGCCTTACGGCCCTATAAAGTTTTAATCTATAGTTATTAAGCCATATATTACTTCGCCAGAAGCAGAGACTTCTTATAAGGATAACTAAGCTTAAAATAAGGAAGCTATAGGAATAGCTTTAACCTCCTAAGAAGGGCAAGGCCTATGCCTAAACAACCTAAACCAGAAAAACGCCAAGATTAATAAGATTGTTTATAAGACTCCCCCTAATAAAATTGTTTATAAGACTTTCCCTAATAAAATTATCTATAAGACTCCCCCTGATAACCCTATAAATCTAATATAAAGAGGCTATAAAAGACCTTAGAAATACCCTTAACTAGAAGCTTTTCTTATAGAGAAAGAAAAGGCAGATTTTTAACTTATAATTAACCTCTGCATGTAAGGAAAGATAACCACGCCTGGAGAACTATTTAAACTCTCTAATAAGGCCGAGATTAATGCTCTACTAGCAAGAAATATGTTTAAATTTATTTAATTTAACTCTTAAAAGCATAGAAATAAGAGACTCTTTAGTTTATAAATAGTGTATAAGATTAAGGGCAAAGTAACTAATTCCTTATATAAAAAATCACGATGTGTTATTTAAGGCCATAGCGACCATAGGAAAGAGGTTATTCTTATGTAGTCCCTAACGATTTAAAGAGCTAGCCAAAGGCTTATCGTCGCTCTTGCTCTATTACTAAAAAGAGAAGGCATTATGGCTTGGTTAAGGGATATTACCTAAGCATATATGCAATTATAAATAAAGCTTAATTGCATAATTCTTATAAAGCTTTTAGTATAAATTGCATACCTCTACCCGCTAGATGTTATTATAGTCGTAATAAAGCTGCTATACAGAATAGCAAAAGCAGGCATGCATTAGTAGTTAACGTATTTTAATCATTATTGCTAAAAACTCCAGATAATTACTTCCACCTATAACCTATGTCTACTCATTTCTTTTAAGAAAAGCTCTTATTTTAGACTTATTAGAATACAGACTAATGACACGTTAGGCCTTAGTAATACTAAATTCTTTAATTATAAAGAAGTTAAATTGAAAAATGCCGGATTTCTTGCAAAGCCAAAGCAACGCCTAGAGAAATCAATACTGTTAATGTTTAATGGTTGTATTTTAAGCAAAGCTAATAATAATATCTTCTTCCTATAATAAAAGGCATAAGGAAAGAAGTTATTAGAAGTTAACTAGGATAATTAAGCTTAATATGTTAAGCAGAGGGCTTAAGGTGTATATATTGCTCTTATTTGCTAACCTAAAGCCTCTTACGATCTTTCTGTTACTACCTAAAGTTAATAACCAGAACCTAATAATATAACAAAGCTTAATAAGAGGCTTAAGTAGTAAATTAATAATCAGACTCGTGGACTTTACTATGTGCCTCTCTTACTAGAAAATGCCTCCCTCTATGTTTTTGTTGATGGCTCCTTTACTAATAATAAAGACCTTAGCTTGTAAATCGGCTATATAATTATTCTTAGGAATAAGGAAAGGAACGTTAATGCCTCTAAATTCATGCTTATAGGCAATATTATAACCTATAGCTCTATGAAATCTAAAAGAGTTATAAGGAGCGCCTTAGCATTAGAGCTATATAGAATGGTCTAAGGAGTTGATATTGCTTACATAATAAGTACAACTTTAAGAATTATTACTAATTAATTGAACAAGCTAAACATTCTAATCGTAATATACACTAACTCTTTTTTATTATATAAGTGTATTATTAAGTTAGGCACTATAAAGGAGAAAAGGCTTATAATTAATATTATAGTGCTGTAATAGTTATATAAGCAAAGGGAAATCGCGGAAATCTAATAAATAAATGGCTATAATAACCTTACTAATGCGATAATAAAGGCTTTCCTAAATAAAAGCCTTAAGACCTTTATGACTAAGAATGAGGCTTGGATTTAAGTAGAAGGTTAGGTAAAGAGACCGGTATTAAGTGTTAAAGCTAAAGCTGCTTAAGTGCGCAATAAAGAGTTTAAATTTAATGAATCTGAATGCGATTAATTAAGGGACTTTAAGAATGCTCTAGACTAGGAAAAAGTTATTTATTTAGTGTTTTAAAGCGATTCCTCTTTTTTAATAAAGAGAGAGTTTGCAAGTGTTAGAATCGCTTGTCTTAAGGATAGAAGGGATATATAATAGTGACCGGGAATTATGGGTTATATGCACGATATACGTGCCCTAATTGGCTGGATTACTATGTCATGTGACCTAGGGCAGTACTGTGGCTATAACACTATACTTCTATATCGTCCCTCTCTTTTCCCTTTAGATAATTATAAGAATATAGACATCAGACCTTTATTACCCCCCCGTTATTGCTGCAGCAATCACACCCTGTGAAACCAGCATATACCCTTATATTAAAATATAGTAAACTGTTTTTATTAATTACTTAGTGCTTTTTAACTATTATATTACTACTACTAAGCAGTGCTATTTATGTTTTATATAATAAATCTTATTTTTATGCTTTTTAAATTATTATTATAATAGGTTTGATTACTAGCTCTTTAGTGTATTTAATAGTACTTTATTTTTTAATTACTATTAGTTTTACTACTAAATTACTAAATTACTATATACCTATATAAATTATATTTATAAATATATAGCTAGGGAGGTCTTCTTACTATAAGCTTACTTTAAACTCTTAAATACTATGTCGGAATCGCTCGTATGGATAATAGAAGGGATACGCCGCATTAACCAGGAATTGTAGGTTGCACACAGAATGCACGCACCCTAATTGGCTGGATTACAGGTCATGTGACCTGGGGCCGTACCGTGGCTATAACACCACACCTCTGCATTATAGCCTGCTTCTTCCCCTCTTTTAGAGATATAGATAAATTAAATATTAAACCCCCCCCCCTACATTTATGCTGCAGTATACTTATAACCTAAGCACTACTAATACTAATTAGTAGTTGCTAATAACTACAGATTTATTAGGTCATACCCAGAAGAGACTCGTCTGAACGCTTTTACTTATATAACTATAAGAAATTCTAACGTTATGCTAACTAAAGGATTATTTCTTTAAATTATTAACTGTTAAATCGTCCATAATCATAAGAAGACTTAACTCTTGTAAATCTTCTCCCTTATTATTAACTATTACTTATCCATAATTAAAACCAGATCTTTACTGTTATTCACGGAGAACCAACGCTAACCGCTTTAATTAGTACTAAACATAAAGCCTAAAACACTAAAATATCTTTAAGCTAAGGAAAAATAGATGATTTTAATAAATAACTCTAAAAGGATATCTATAGAAGAGAACTTCTAAAAAGCACCCTACCCTGAAAACTTTATAAGCACTGTCTAATTCTATTCTTTAATTAGACTAAGTTAGTTAATAATATTAATATTAATACAGCTACTAAATAACAGATTAATAACCATATTATATATATAATTAACTACTACATTCTTAATGAAGGAAAAGGGCGTAATCTCTTTATTAACTTCTAGCAAGATTATGAAAATTAGATAAAGGATACTTTTAATAAAATTAATAACAACCTTAAGTATACCCTTTGTAATTACCTTAATAACAATGGTGTTAAAACAGCCAGAGGATTAAGATTAAATGTCTCTGAAGATCTTGTTAATATCTTAAACATTAACCCTAATACGGAATACAAACCTTTACTAGAAAAAGTAACTAGGAAAGGAGAAGAGATTTAACAACTTAAACTTTCTAATAATAAGAACTCTAATAATAAAGATTTTTATTTAACTGAAGACCCTCCCCCAGAACCATAAACCCTAACTAGAATACTTTCTAATAGTAATTGAAAAGCCCTTAATACTCTTGAGAGACTTTACTAGAAAAAAGAATAATATTTTAGAGAAGTATATAACTTTATTAATAAGAAGTTACTACATTTTAAAGAGAAATGTTCTTAAGCAGGAGTTTCCCCCTTACTTTACTTAAAAGCCTTCTCTATTATGCTTTAAGGTAAAGCTTATATATACTTTCTTAAATACTTTAGAGTAAAGACAATCCTATTTAAGGAGATAACTTAGAACATTAGGAATCACTTTAAAACACCTAAGAATAAGAGCTTCTATAAAACATAATTTGCCGATCTATGCCTTCACTATATTATTATAGAACATCTAATAAAGAATAAGTTAAAATGCTTAGAAATTCTTTTTAACCAACTTACAAAGATATTTAATGGCCTTTATAACCCTTTTAAATAAGATACAATTCTTCTTTATTAAGTACGACGAGTAATAAAAAATAATAACAATTTTTATAATGCTAAATTCAGGAATATGCCAACCTTTAAAGGATTTGTTAGTAATCTTTAAAATTGCCTCTTAGTAATAGACATACTACTAACCTCTATAAGTCAGTTACTAATAACTACTAATAACAATTCAACTGCCCTTATTACCTAGTCTATAGACTAAAACACTAATATAGCAATGTTTACAGACCGATGCTATCTATAAGCTATATATTATAAAAAACCTTAAGCTAGAGCAAGCTTAAAGAAATGCTTTATTTACTGCAAAGAAGGATACTAGTTAACTAACCATCCTGCCTCTAAGCAGAAGAAAGTAAAAGCAACTTAGTGGAATAACAGAAAACACTAAAAACCACCCTCTAAATGCCAATACTATGCATTCCTATAGGCCTATAAAGGCGAAATGGCCTAACTTACTGCTACTAATAATAGTAGTAAGGATAAACACGAAAAAGCTGCTTAAAACGCCGCTTTCCTTACTACTAATAAAAAAGAGAAACCAGATAATAAAGAGGCTCGTAATACTCTCTCCTTTATAGCATTCTTTACGCAAGCACTAAATCCCCTACTCTTTTCCCAATCAACTGTAAACTTCTTATAGGATAATGCTTTTAAACATACCTTATTTCTTAAAGACCCTTATAACCACAATACCAATGAATAACCTTAACAATATGTATATCTTATAGATACAAGATATGCAGTGGATACATTTTATGGTATACTTCCGGATATAAGAGCATTAGGAATTTCAACTGCTGGCCAAGGCTAAGTTAATGCTCTAATGAAAATTATAAAGAACCTTATAATTAAGCATTCCTCTAATAAAAGGACTATCACCTTTAGAGCCAGTACTGCGACTTTAACTAGTATTTTAAAGCTTCTAATGATTTTTAGCATAATACCTTTCTATATGCTTAATAGTGCTATACTATTTTTATATTCTATGACAAACATAGATAAAATAGGTGTCAAACTTAATAATCTTAAGAATCTTTTAGTCTAAGGAGACAAAAAAGTACCTATTATTAGGAAATAAGAACATTCTTAGTAAACAGCCAGTTCTTAAGAACCTGCCATCTTTATGCTTTCTAAAGCCGAAATCCGTTAACTTTATTGCCAATTTAGTCATCCGTCAATCGACTAATTAAATAACCTTCTCGCCAGGGCTGGTAAAGAATTTAATAAGGCTAATATAGGGAAAATCACGTATGCTTGCCATTAATGCTAGATAAACGCGAAAGCTCTAAGTAGATTTAAATTCACTCTTAAAGATAATATTAAATTTAACTATAAGGTCCTTGTTAATATCATGCAAATTAATAAGAAGCCGGTCCTACACATTATAGATTTAGCAACATTATTTTAAGCTGCCCGCTTTCTTGCACTTTAATAACAGAAAGCTTAAGATATCTGGAATGCCCTTAAAGAGTGCTAAATTAATACATATCTTAGACCCCCAGACTAGATAGTCTATAATGCTAAAAGAAACTTCGCTTCTAGTAAATTTAGGCATTTAGCTCGACTATTATTAATTAATATTAACAAAGTCCCTGTTAAGGCTCATAATAGTATTAGAAAACTTAAGTAATATTATACCCCTCTTCACAGAGCATATGATATTATTAAGACCAAAGCTAACGGTCTTCTCTTAAAAGAGCAGATACTTTAAATGGCTGTTAAAGCAGTTAATGACTCTGCCGGTCTAAATGGTCTTATTCCTACCCTTCTAGTCTTTGGAACCTATCTAAGGATAACGAATATATTATATTATATTATATATATTCATGTACGCTAGGTAGCTAGAGCCACTAACTAGTTCATCAACTAACTTCTTAATATAGGAAAAACCCTAAGATAGGGGAGAAAACCCATATTCTTCCATATAGCTCCTGCTAAGCCTCTGATATAGAGTCTTTATTGTTTCCAACTATTAGTATAAGATATCTGCCAGTTCCCCGGAACTGCAGACAATGACAGAAGTGTGGTTGTGCTTTATATAAAAGGTTAGTATGTTAGTAAAAACCCCCTATAAGCACCTCCCCTCCTAGTTCGGCTCTTCCTCCTCTATCCTGTTGTTTCCGTTGCCTCTGGTCCCTTTCTCAGCCTTGTCATTGCGTATCTGCCACGCCTTACTAAGCTCCTCTGCCAACCTGTACTGCTAAAGTCGCCTAGTCAAAAGCACCCACTTCACGATATTTAGTGCTAGCTTCTTGTTGTTAAGCGCCGCCCTAAGTTCCCGCGGATCTCTTATTATAGGCACCGCCGGAATCGGTCTTAGATGGTTATATTCTAGGTATGACAGGATAAGGTGGTAGATATCCTTGTCTCCTCCCTAGCATTAGCATATTAGTGAAGTTACCTCGGGCACCTGTCTGTTGTAGAGGAAGGCATTCAGCCTTATTTTTTCCGTTTAAAGCTGAACTAGGGCCGTAGATTCATACTTAAGCAGGCTATTGTGGAGCTTTGCTATCTTTTTTGTGCTCTTGAAGTTAGGTTCCTCGTCTGCTGCTGTTGCTTTTGCCCGTCCTCTTCTCACCTAAGCCTCATGCCTCTGCCGGATCTACTGTTTTTCCCACTCCCTCTCTAATTCCTGTCTGGCTGTAAGGCTGCCAGGGAGGGGGGGGGGGGCATTAGGAAACGCCTCATAGCGATTACATCGGCGGCCTCTTCCTTGGCGTTGTAGCTGTAATGCTATTAAATTACAGGCCTGCTGTATCTTCTTGCCCATGCTACTATCCTTAAGTCTTTAGTGGAATCGTCGTTTAACGTAATTAAGGTACAGATCCACTAGCAGCACTGCTGCTTCTGTCTCTAAGAGTGTTACTAGCGTCGCCTTATATGCCCCTGTAACCCGCCTTAAGCATTCGTTCTGTTCCCTTACAAATGCCTTTGCTACCCCCTGTGCTACCCCTTCTGGCTCACTGCGGGTGTGGTATATCCCAGCTCTATAGGCTATTGTGCTTTATATTACCTACGTATAAAGGGATCTTGCACACTTTAGTTGGCATCCCCACGTAGACGCAGCTAGCGCTGTGAGCGCTAATTTCTGCTGTGATAATTTGGCATTCACCTTCTCTATGTGGGTTGACCAACGAAGCTTCCGGTAAATCCAAACCCCTAGGAATTGCGCTGATTGTGTCGGTTATATTGTTGCTCTGCCAAGTTGGATTGTTGTTGTAATCGCCTGCCTCTTCCTTGTAAAGTGCATTAGCTCGCTCTTTCCTGGGTTGAACCTTAGCCCATACTCCTTCGACCACTCCTTACATATTCTCTAGGCTCTTTCTAGTCGTACTTTTGTCTCCTCTGCCGTTTTTCCATATACTATAATGTTTATATCATCCGAGAACCCCAATGTTAACGTTGATTCTGCCGCCGCTAGTCTTCAATATAGTGGCGTGATATAGAGCAGGAAGAGGATAGGAGACGCTGGCGACCCTTGCGGAACCCCTGCAGTGACTTGGATTTCCTTGGTAATACGTCCGTTAAACGCTAATTGTGCTCTCCTTTCTGACGTGAAGCCCTGTGCCCATCTGGCCATCCACCCTGGCAGTCCTAACTCCTTTATAGTGCGGATTAATTATTTATAGCTGATGGTGTCGAACGCCCCGGTGATATCTAGCTGCAGTAATGATGCTATCCCCCGGTAATGCCACGCCGTTCTCACGACCTCTTTTAGTATGCTCAGTGCTATCTCCGTTAATCTGCCAGCCCTATTGCCTATCTGCATGTCCGGCAGTATATGGCCTTCCTCTGCCGCAATAGTGATCCTCCTTGCAATAGCTCCCTTAATCACTTTGCCCATCGTGTTTAACAGCAATATCAGCCTCTACCCCCCTGGTCTGCCTAACTCCTTAGGGGACTTCCCAGGTTTGCGTAGAACTACTACCTTCGCTCGTCAGAAGGAGGCCGGATGATATCCCAAGCTGTAGTAAGTATTTGCAAGGCGTGTTAAACACGATATTAGGGCCGCTCTGCATAGCTTAAGGAAACCTGTTGGCAGCTTGTCCGGTCCTAGGGCTTTCTAACTTGCCGTATTCTTTATAATCTCTTTAATTTCCTCCTCTGTAAACACAGGAACTGCCTGATTATTGTCATAATATCTTATCCCCTCCTCTGCCTCCAGACCTAGAGCCCTAGCCGCGGATGGAGGGAAGAATCTCTCTGCAAATACCCTCGCCTTGCCCTCGTATGTAACCTCCACTATCTCCTCCCTGCCGTCGTCTCCTGGCCGGGTTAGTGGTAGGACCTGTTGCCTTTTAGGAGGAAGTCCACTCCATAGCCGGGCCCAATGCTCTAGGGTCTAAAGACTCCCTTTGGACCTGGATAACTTGCTAACTGCCTGTCGCTAGCTACTTCTCTTCTCCTCCAAGATAACACGATCCTGTTTTTTTTGTAGCTTCTGTTAAGGCCTGCTATGCTTCCTGTGTCCGTTGTTGCTGCCACTGCCTATTAGCATGTCTTGCCTCTGCTATCGCGTCCCTTACCCTTTTATTCTACTAAGGCTGTGGTTTGCTGCGCCCTTAAGGTTGCTTGGGTGCTGCTATATTGGCTATCTCTGTGAGCTATTAGGTAAGCCACTGCGCATAGTCATTGATTTCTTGCTGGTTACACAGCGGAAGCTCCAACCCCTTCTTTCTAAGCCTGTTTAAAGCCTTTGCTATAATAAGGTTCTCGTCCGCTGTCCTCCAACCCCGGACCAACCCTGGGCTGTTGCTTGATTCCTTGTTTGTCCTGATGCTAATAAGCTGGGGCACATGGTCAGATCTGGCGATTTCCACTGGCCCGATGAATTCGACACTAACGTCATGGGTGGTTCACGTATGGTTAATAGTGCTATCCCTGCTGCCATGTTCTCTCCTTGTTACTTCCCCAAACGGCGTAGCTAGGCTGAGTTACCACCTTGTTATAAATTCTAATATCTTATCGTGCCCTGGAGATGTTCGGCCGAATCTGTCCTACAAGGGGTGATGTTGGTTAAAGTCCCCTATAAACACACTCCGGCCCTTTGCCTAGGTATTGGCAAAGTGTTGTAGAGGCGTCTGCTACCCCCTTTCGTAAGCCGGGGAATATATGTTATACACCTCTACTCTACATAGCTTAACACTGTACTAATCCTCCCCCCTCCTTATAGTCTAAAGCCCTGCCTCGACCTTCCGGTGTATATAAATCGCTGTTTTTCTACTGTATGTTGCTAATGTATAGTGCCCCTGAGATGGATTCAGCGGTATACTGTTATAGCCTCCTGGTTTCTGGATGGCTATCACCTCAGGGCTAACATTATGCCCTAACGCCAGATGTACTAGATTGCTTTTCTTCTGTGTATTCCAGTACATGACCTTAATTATGTACTCTATTATATGCTTCAGAGCACCCTGGTTGGGCTGGCTCCGGTATTGTTCTGCTCTCTTGTTGGTTGTAGGAAGGCCAGCATTATGCCTTCCTCTGCCGGTCTCTGCCGTCCTGATCATAGTTTATATGTTTGTTTTGTAAAAAGGCCCCTTGGTTGTATGCTCCTTTCTCTTAGCTGCCTTTCCGTTAATCCCCTGGTCTCTTCTCTATGATAACCCTTGCCTGTAGTAGCTGTCACGGCCTCTGACCAATGGTCGCGGAAGAATAGCGGCCTTATGGCGTAAGCCTCCTGGGCCTGTTGCCACCTATTATTACTTACTAAGCATAGCCAAGACCATGCTGGATGTGCCCCTGCGTAATTTAGGCATCTCTCCTGTACCTTGCCTGTTAACGTTGGGCAAGTCCTCTCTCCCTTGGGGTGTTTTCTAGTAGCACACCTGCCGCATTTTGCTTCCTCCTTGCAGTGCCTGGTAATGTGTCTAATCTTATAGTAATTATAATATTGCTTTAGGTGGACTATCTTGTTGTATAGCTTGGCGTTGAAAATCTCTGCTTGGTATACTATTTCCCCATGGCATAGGCGGTTTGCTGCCTCAGTGCCCTTAATGCTAACCACTAGTGGTGCCCTCGTCGCTGTTCCCTTTAGCTTCCGCACTATTATCTTCGCTATGTTTAGACCATTCTTCTTTTTAATGTTTTTCCTTATATCCTTGATTGTAACGTGGTTTGTTAATCATGTTGGGAATCCCTTAATAATCACACTAAACATCTTCCTGTTTACTTCCGCTATAGGTCCAAAGGCAACTCTCACCCAGGCCGTGTTTTCCTTCCATTTCCTCCCTGCCTTAGTAAATGTAATAACTATGTCTCTACTCTGTAGCCTGCGTGCTGCTATTACCTCCTCTACGCTAATAGCGCTGTTTACTGCCTTTACAATCTCTCCTGGCAATCTGTTCTTAACTGCCTTGCTAATAGTGTTTCCCTTTACTATTGCTTCCCGGTGATGGCGGGCCGGTATTGCTATACCCTCCGTTCAGGCTAAAGGTATCGTTATATTCTGCCCCGTAACTCCGTGAGCTGTAATAGTTGCCTAAGTCCCCCTAACTATTAATCTAGTCCTAGGGGCGGCCTTTATTGCCTCCTTAACCGCCTTCTTAACCATGGTTTTAACTTTACTATTAACCGCTTTTATAATCGATGCCTGTAGATCTCCCGTGCCAGTCTTTGCTTAGGCTATCTCCCCTCCTATATTTATAGTAACTTATGTAAAGGTCCTGATAAAAGCCTACACTTCTGTTATTTCTGCCTCTAGGACAACTTTTATTATTAACTCCTTTAGTGATTTTATTTCATTCTTTAGTTTTTCCTGCACTACTATTACTCTAGGATTTTCTCTTTAATATTGCATTTCTTCCTAGGTAGTGCCTCGTCCTTCATCGGTTGCAGATCCACGCGAAAATTCGTTAATTATTGCACCCCTCACGCTGCTTACTCCCCTTGCGCAATACGCTATTGCTAGGGGGGGTATTTAACGATAAGGAATCCGATTCTGTGCTTCTTTTTCGTTTTAGGCGTGATACCGCGTCGTGTCCGCGGTGTTGGTCCTTTTATATGATTAAGGTTGCTCTAAGGATAACGAATAATTCCCCCCTAAGCTTTACGGTTACCTAAAAAGCTAAGATACTTTAAAAAGCAATAGATAAAGCAAGACGCAGTCTTATAAAACGCTAAGTCCACGATGCTCTTAATACCTACAACGGCCTAATAACCCTGCCTATACACACTCTTCCTTTGAATTCTAATGTATAAGTTTATTGCAAAAAAGGCAGATAGACTGGCCCCTATAAGCTTCTCTTAATAAAAGGAGAGACTTACATTATTAAGATGCCTTATGGCCTTATAAAGTTTCGGTCTACAGTCATTAAACCGTATATAACCTTACTAGAGGTAAAATCTTCTTACAAGGAAGACCCGGTTTAAGGTAACGAAAATTACAAAAACCCCCCCAATAACCTAACAACTCTACTACAAAGAGGACGTGGAAGACCCCAGAAACACCCTTAAGTAAAGGCTTTTCTTACTAAGAAAGAAAAGGCTGATTTTTAACTTACAATTAACCTCTGCGCGCAAGGAAAAATTAATATACCCGGAGAACGTTTCAAACTCTCTAACAAAGCAGAGATTAATGCTTTGCTAGTAAGGAATATGTTTAAATTTATAAAATTCAACCCGCAAAGGCATGGAGGCGAAAGACTCTTTAGCTTACGGATGGTAAGAAAAGTTAAAGGCAAGGCAACTAACTCCCTATATAAAAAGTCATAATATGTCATCTAAGGCCATAGCAACCATGGGAAAGAGGTTATTCTCACACAGTCCCTAATAATTTAGAGAGCTAGTTAAAGGCTTATTGTTACCCTTGCTCCCTTATTAAAAAAGAAAGGCATTATGGTTTAGCTAAGGGATATTACCTAAGCATATATACAGTTATAGACAAAGCTTAATTACACAATTCTTACAAAGCTTCCAGCATAAATTGCACACCTTTACCCGCTAGACGTTATTATAGTCATAATTAAGCCGCTATACGGAATAGCAGAGGCTGGCACACATTAGTAGTCGACGTATTTTAATTATTATTGTTAGAGACTACAGATAATAACCTCTATATATGACCCTTATTTTCTTATTTCTTCTAGTAAAAGCTCGTGTTTTAGAATCATTAGAATGCAGACTAATAATACCTTAGGACTTAGTAATGCTAAGTTTTTTAATTATAAAGAGGTTAAGTTAAAAAACGCCAAATTTCTTACAAAGCTAAAAGAGAGGTTGACGATTTTAATACTATTAATGTTTAATAGTTGCATTTTAAGCGAAGTTAATAATAACACCTTCTTTTTATAATAAAAGGAATAAGGAAGGAAGCTATTACAAGTTAATAACCCGACCGACTAAGCGAAATATATTAAACAGTAAGCACAAAAAGCGTACATTACTTTGATATGTTAACCTAAAGCATCTTATAATCTTTCTGTTATTGCCTAAGTCTAACATCCAGGATCTAATAATGTTTTAAGGCTTAATAAAAGACTTTAATAGCAAATTAATAATTAAGACCGTGGACTTTAATATATATCTCTCTTGCTAGAAAACGCCGCTTTTTATGTCTTTATTAACGGTTCTTTTGCAAATAATAAAGACCTTAGCTCTTAACTAGGCTATATAATCATCCTAGGCAATAAAAGGAAGGATAATAATACCTCTAAATTTACCTTTAAAGGAAATATCGTGATATACAGCTCAATAAAATCTAAAAGAGTCACGAGAAGTACATTAGCTTTCGAGCTATATAGGATGGTTTAAGGTATTAATATTGCCTATGTAATAAGCACTACTCTGAATATTATCACTAACCGATTAAATAAGCCGAAAATTCTAATAATAATATACACTAACTCTTTCTTGCTATATAAATACATTGTTAAGCTAGGGACAACAAAGGAAAAGAGGCTAATAATTAATATTATAGCTTTACAGCAGTTATATAAGAGAAGGGAAGTGGCTGAGATACGCTAGATTAATGGCAATAATAATCCTGCGGATGCGATAATAAAAGCTTTACTAAATAAAGCTCTTAAGACCTTTATAATAAAGAATAAAGCCCGAATCCATGTAGAAGGATAGGTTAAAAGACCTGTTGTAAGAATTGCTGTAAGAGCCGCCGCCAGAGCCGCTAAAGAATGAAAAAGTCCTAATTCCTCACCAAATCTAACAACAAATTAAGCGCCTAATAAAGAGCTTAAATTTAATGAATTCAAACGCGATTATAAGCGCCTAATTTAGTAGGATTAAACGCGGGAATTACACTCTTTAGCCCCCCCCCCCCCATAACACTCTTTGCCTCTACAACCATTCGGCCTGGACTAATAAAAGTCATTCATTTAAAGGATGTTTTTCGCTTTATTACTTGTTTGTTAATATTTGATTATTTAGGGCGTTTTATGCATTTTTTGGAGCGATTCCTCTTCTTCTTTAATAGAGAGAGAATTTATAAGTGTCGGAATCGCTTATATGGATGATAGAAGGGATATGCTGCATTAACTAGAAATTATAGGTTACATACAAAATGCACGCACCCTAATTGGCTGGATCACAGGTTATGTAACCTGGGGCCGTACCGTGGCTACAACACCACACCTCTGCATTATAGCCTGCTTCTTCCCCTCTTTTAGAGATATAAATAAATTAAATATTAAACCCCCCCCCCTACATTTGTGCTGCAGCATACTTGTAACCTGAGCGCTACCAACATACTATATTATTAAATAAGGTTACTATTAATATACTACTTAAATATATAGCTCTTATACTACTTAAATATATAGCTAAAGAGGTTTTCTTACTATAAGCTTACTTTAAACTCTTAAATACTATATTACTAAATAGGGTTACTATTAATATACTACTTAAATATATAGCTCTTATATTACTTAACTATATAGCTAAAAAGGTCTTCTTACTACTAGCTTGCTTTAAACTCTTAAATACTATATTACTAAATAGGGTTACTATTAATATACTACTTAAATATATAGCTCTTATACTACTTAAATATATAGCTAGGGAAGTCTTCTTACTACTAGCTTACTTTAAACTCTTAAATACTATATTATTAAATAAGGTTACTATTAATATACTACTTAAATATATAGCTCTTATACTGCTTAAATATATAGCTAGGAAGGTCTTCTTACTACTAGCTTGATTTAAACTCTTAAATACTATATTATTAAATAGGGTTACTATTAATATACTACTTAAATATACAGCTCTTATACTGCTCAGATATATAGCTAGGAAGGTCTTTTTATTACTAGCTTGCTTTAAACTCTTAAATACTATATTATTAAATAGGGTTACTATTAATATATTACTTAAAAATATAGCTCTTATACTACTCTTTCTTTATATCTCTTATAGTAAGGCCTTTATACCTTAGAATACTGTTAAGCTTTATAGTGC
>AFQZ01000240.1:0-57286 GCA_000222935.2 Aciculosporium take MAFF-241224 | reverse complement strand
AAGTAGTATATTAATAGTAACCCTATTTAATAATATAGTATTTAAGAGTTTAAAGTAAGTTAGTAGTAAGAAGACCTCCTTAACTATATATTTAAGTAATATAAGAGCTATATATTTAAGTAGCATATTAATAATAACCCTATTTAATAATATAGTATTTAAGAGTTTAAAGTAAGCTAGTAGTAAGAAGACCTTTCTAGCTATATATTTAAGCAGTATAAGAGCTATATATTTAAGTAGTATATTAATAATAACCTTATTTAATAATATAATATTTAAAAGTTTAAAGTAAGCTAGTAGTAAAAAGACCTCCTTAACTATATATCTAAGCAGCATAAGAGCTATATATTTAAGTAGTATATTAATAGTAACCCTATTTAATAATATAGTATTTAAGAGTTTAAAGCAAGCTAGTAACAAGAAGACCTTCCTAGCTATATATCTAAGTAGTATAAGAGCTATATATTTAAGTAGTATATTAATAGTAACCCTATTTAATAATATAGTATTTAAAAGTTTAAAGTAAGCTTATACTAAAAAACCCTCCCTAGCTATATATTTATAAACATAGTTTATATAAGTATATAGTAATTTAGTAGTAAGACTAATAATAATTAGAAGATAGAGTGCTATTAAATATACTAAAAAGCTGTTAAGTAAACCTATTATAATAGCAATTTAAAAAGTATAAAAATAAGATCTATTATATAAAATATAAATAGCACTGCTCAATAGCAGTAATATAATAATTAAAAAGCACTAAGTAATTAATAAAAATAGTTTACTATGTTTTAATATAAAGGTATATATACTAATAAAAATATATATAAAAATTTGAATGCTTACTTATAATAACCTTATAACAAAACACTAGGGTATAAGTAAGATAATTTATAAAGTAGCTAAATAGTACTACTAGCTAAAATTATAAAAAGATATAAAAAACTATATAAGCTTATGCTTAAACTATTAAGTTAATAAGCCTAGGTTATACTAACCTTATAATAAGTTAACTATATTACTAATCCTTAGCAGACCCTTTTAAGAGCTTTTTATAGACTTTATTACTAGCCTTTCCCTAATAAAACAAGCTAGCAAAAAGGAGCATAATATAATTCTTATTATTATAAACTAATTCTTAAAATACGCACTATATATAGCTATATTTATAAGGATAATAAGTAGTAACCTTACTATTATCTTCCTTAAATATATATTTAAGAACTATAATATACTAAAAGGGATTATCTTAAATAAAGGGATAATATTTATTAGTAGTTTTTAGAGAACCTTTTACTACTTATTAGTAACTAAGTAACTACTTAGTACTGCTTTCTATTTATAAATAAATATATAAATAAAAAGGGTTAACTAAGTCCTAAAGCATTACCTTAAAGTATTTAGGGTATAAAAGTAAATAAACTAAGAAAACTACTTATATTTAGCTTAATATACTTATAACACTAGTAAGCACTTAGCTTATAGCTACTCTCTAGTAGAGTTATTATAAGGTTATTAGCTAAGGGGCCTAGACTATATTATAAAAGCACTAGATATTATAAACATATAAGCGAATATAAAGGTATAAGAATTATAATAATAATATAAGGCAACTAAGCAGTTACTTTATATAACTTAAGAATAGTATATAAAGTATTATAATAAGAAAAGAGGCTTAATAAGTTTTTTACTAAGTAATTATATACTTTTATTAACTAAGAATATTAACCTTTAATAACTAAGTAAGAAGCTTATAATAAAGTATTTAGGACCTTTTAAGGTTTTAGAGAAAGTAAGTGTATATAAATAAGCTTACTATTTAAAGCTTCTAGATAATATACACCTATATAATGTATTTAATATTATAAGTTTAAAGCTATATAAAGGTCTAAATTCTAATAAGGCTATAATAATATTATAGCTATTTATTTATAACTAGGAATTATATAAGGTTAAGCAAATTATAATATATAAGTATTAAGGCAAGTAGTATAAATACTTAGTAAAGTAAAAAGACTATAATAAATTAGAGAATTCCTAGGTACTAAAAAGGAACTTTAATATATAAGACATTATGATAAATTATAAAAGGAGAATAGTAGTAAGATAGTAAAGTATATATACAATATATTATAGGAGATATTAGCAATACTTAAAGATACTTATCTTTATTAATAATAAATTAATAGCTACTAAAAGGACTATAATCTTACTATTAATAAGCTACTTTTATTTAGAGCTATTATTAGATTTATTAGCACTTATAAAGTCAGATTTAATGCTAAGTAATTCTAATATAACATAAGGAATAGTTATAGGTATAATATATATAATAAGGGAAGTCTCTCTTATAGTATGCTTATATAGCTAGTAATAAGTTAGCTATTATAAAGTTATAAATAGACTAAAAGATATATATATCCTTACTATAGGTATAAATATATTATAAGTAGTTAGTAATCTCTATTTATATAAGTATAGTAGTATAAGTAATACTTTATAAGATTATAGTATGCTTATTATTTTTAAGCTTAAGCTTAACATCTGCCTAAAGATATATATATTAGGTATATCTATAAATATTAGAATTTTTTATCTTAGTTATTATAGCAGCTAAATTTGCCTATATACTTATAATACCCTAGGAATTATTAGCAGCAGATTAACTATAATTAAGTAATAAACTTATAAGCATTTAATAGTAGTAAATACTATTAGTCTTCTTCTCTATTTCTTTAAATATTTTTTAGTAAAGAATACTAATTTAAGCAGGTATTTAGTAGCTAATTAGCAGTAACTAAAATAGGAATAATTATAAGAAACTAATATTATTATACTCCTTATTATTCCTTAAGTAATAAAAGCATTTAATACTATAAGCTATAATAATTAGTAATAGGATAGTAAAGTATAAATAGTATACTTACTATTATATATCTTCTTATAAGGCTTAGGAATAGTAATATATTTAAGAAAGTAAATAGGTTTAGTGTTATTAGACTTTAAGAAGATTTACTAGGTTACTACTATATAGCTATAATAATAATAAGGAATTTTTTAAATACTAATAGTAAGTTAGCTATAGCCTAGGGATATAAGTATTTAAATAATATACTAACTAACTTTAAAAATAAGTATTATAATATATGGCTTACTAGGGGAAAGAGGGGGAGCTATAAAAGAAGAGGCAGAAGATTAACTAGTATAAGGTATAATAACTAATAATTATTAGCTATAAGTAAGTAGTATATATATAGTATTAAGTATATAACTTATTAAATAAATAGAATAAATAAGGGAGATAATAATAATATTAAAATTTATATATATATTAATAAAAAGGGAGTAATAATAACGGCTAAGCTATAAGAGAGTAAAAACATAATAGTAGTAGAATATAATATATAAGCAAATAATAATAAAGAAAAAAGGAAAAAATAGGCTAAAAAGAGAGGGGAAAAGACCTTTTTATAGCTAGATAGTTAGGCTACTAGTCTGATACATATGCCTGGATTAATAATGTTATTTATGTAATTAGGTATAAAGGTGCCTGGGAGCGATTTCTCTATAAGTAGTGTTAGCATTATAATAAAGCAGTAAGCTATAAGCTAACATAAGCAGAGTAAGGTAGCTTTAATAATAAGAGAAAGTTAAAAGTAATTTATAAGTAATAAGGAAAAGCGGCTTTAGGTCTAGTAGGCTTAGTAATATTATAAGAGTTAATATTAAGAATAAGTATAAGCTAGAACCTAGTAAAGACCTTACTATAAGGTTATTATAAGATTAGATTTATTATTAAAAAGACAGGAAGTAGGGTAGGCTTAGCATAATATATATGTATTTAGTAAAGTTATAATAAATTATAACATAAGAGTTATATATTTAAGAAGAAGGGCTTGCTAGGTTATAACAAGAGAGTTATAAGGGAGTAGAAACTAAGGCCTAGGACTACCTATAGTAATTAAGGGTAATTATAAATAAGAGAAGGCGCTTTATTAAGAGAGTTATAAAATAAGAGCATAAGGGTATAAAGACCTACTAAGGCAAGCCGTGCCCTAGCTGCATATAGGTATATAGGGGAATAAGCCTTATAAAGAGATAGAGAGGCTAGTAAATATAACATTTATTTTACTAACCCTACCTGCAGCTATCTAGCTTTAAGTACGCTTAACTATAGCCTTTACTCCACTAGTAGACCTCCAACCGTAACACCCTTAATATAGGTAACCCTTATAATAAAAATAAGGTTAAATATTAGGCTTAGTATACTCTTTTAGCCTATAAACTAGTAGCTAATAGCGCCTTTATTAGTAATAATTAGGATAAATAGTGCTTTATTTATTAGTACTTATTAGCTTAGGTTTAGATATAAATTATACTCTTTTTTAAGGCTAGGAAATCCCTTTATTTTTTTATAGCAAAGTTCTTATTATATCTTAACTTATTATTTATTAACCCTTACTAATAGAAGCATACTATTGCTAAACTTAACTAGGTTAAATAATAACTAGGGGAAAAATTTAATAATTTTTTTAATTAATTTAAATAGAAACTTATTTTAATAGGAAAATATACGCCGAGGAAGAGGCCGCCGACGCAATCACTACGAGGCGTTTCCTAACGCCCCCCCCCCCCTCCCTAGCAGCCTTACTGCTAGATAAGAATTAGAGAGAGAGTGGGAAAAACAGTGAATATAGCAGAGGCATAAGGCTTAAATAAGAAGAAAATAAGCAAAAATAATAGTAATAAATAAGAAACCTAACTTTAAAAGTATAAAAAAGATAGTAAGGCTTTATAATAGCCTACTAAAGCATAAATCTATAGCCTTAGTATAGCTTTAAATAGAGAAAATAAAGCTAAATACCCTCCTTTATAATAAATAAGTGCCTAAGGTAATATTACTAATATATTAATACTAGGGAGGAAATAAGAATATTTACTACTTTATTCTTTCCTACCTAGAATATAACTATTTAAGGCTAATCCTAGTAGTATGTATAATAAGAGACCTATAGGAGCTTAGGGCAGTACTTAATAATAAAAAGCTAGTACTAAATATTATAAAATAAGTGCTTTTAACTAAGTAACTTTAGTAGTATAGGTTAGCTAAAAAGCTTTATAAGGTATAGTAGATATATAAGGTTAAGGTTAAGAAAAGGACTAGAGGTAATAAAAATAATAAAATAAAAAAGGAAAAGCTAGATTAGAAGGGAAGGTGCTTATAGGGGGTTTTTACTAATACACTAACCTTTTATATAAAGCATAACTATACTTTTATTATTATTTATAGTTTTAGGGGAACTAGTAGATATCTTATACTAATAGTTAAAAATAATAAAGACTTTATATTAAAGGCTTAGCAGGAGCTATATAAATGAATATAGATTTTCTCCTTTATTTTAGGGTTTTTCCTATATTAAGAAGTTAGTTAATGAACTAGATAGTGGCTCTAGCTACCTAGCGTATATGAATAATAATAATAGGAAAATATAAATAGGCAGACCTTATAAAACTATTTAAATTATATATAGCTTTAAATAAAAAGATGTATAATTATTATATAGAATGTAATATTTCCTATATTAACTATTAAGGGGTAGTAGCCAGGCTATAGAGTATTATACTAAATATTAAGTCTTATAAACTAAAGAAGTAATCTAAGCTATAGCACTATAAATAGGCTAGACCCTCTTTAGATTCCTCTTATAATAAAGAGGGAGATATGCAGATAACAGGGGTAAATATTATAGTATTAATAAGTAGGGGAAAAACGCATGCTATATAGGTTTTTAAAGAAACCATATAGATATAATAGGATAATAAGCAGTGCCTGTGTTATAGTAGTATAAACTAGTATATAAAGTCTTACTAGCTCCTCCTAGCACAACCTCTAAAAATAACTATATGTATACTAAATATAACTAATTACTAGTCTGAATTTAAAGTAAAAAAAAGATTAAAAAAAGATAGCTTTTAAGCATAAGGCTTAGTAAGAGGGAAAAAAATAATAAGATATTATTATACTAACTATATATTATAGCTAAGGCATATAAATAGATAAAATAAAAAATAAATACTACTCTTTTTTTATTACTAGTTTTATTTAATAAAATAGCCTTTACTAATATATAAGTAAATAGTAAGTATAATAGCTATATTACTATAAGTAAATCTTTTATATAAAGTATAGGGTTTCTTATATTCTTATTAGCCTAACCTTAAATAATTTAAATAGCTATTTTTATTAAAAAGCAATGCTAAAATAGCTACTACTAAGGCCTAATTATAATATTTAAGATTACTTAGTTTACTACTAATATAAATAAATAGAGTTTTCTAGTCTTAATATATATAATCCCAGGTCTTACCTAGTTATATATCTTAAGAACCCTATAGTTAAAGTAATATAATATTATAATTTATATAGCCTAGAAGTTACTTATAGTTTGTTCTTTAGAAAACCTTTAAATATAAGTAATATTTACTAAAAAGGTAGTAACTTTAATAATTATAATATTAGGTTTAGTATATACTAAAATAGCGTAATAAGTAGTAGTAAGAAAAGAAAAAGATATATAGTTTCTAGCTATTAGCTTATAAGATATAACCTTAATACTTAACATTTTTATACTTAAACTAGACCTAATTAAAATGCTTTTAAACTACCTACTAGAAGAGCTCTAGAATTTTAAAGACCTATTTAATAAGAAAAAGGCAAATATATTACTATTATATAAAGGGACTACAGACTATTATATTTAACTATAACAAAAACCTAATAATATAAAACCTAAACTTTCTTAGACTTCTTTATATAATATGCCTTAAGAGTAGCTCTTAAAGATATAAAAGCAAATTATAAATCTAATAAATAAAGGTTAAATATAAGCTAGCTTTTTATTTACTATAGCTTTAATCTTACTTATTAAGAAGGTAAGAGAGAGTTAGTGATTTTATATAGACTATTAGGCATTAAATAAAGTTATAGCCTAGGATAAGTACTCCCTTCTTTTAATTAAAAAGACCCTTTACTTTCTAGCTAAGGCAAGATACTTTACTAAGCTTAATATTTATATAGCCTTTTATAAGCTATAGGTTACTAAAGGAAATAAGTAGTTAATAGCATTTTGAATTCAATTTAGACTCTTTAAGTAGCTGGTTTGCCCTTTTAGTTTAGCAGGGGTGCTTACTACTTTTTAATAATATATTAATAATACCTTAGGAAATATATTAAAAGACTTTATAATAGCGTATTTAAATAATATTTTTATTTATACTAAGGGCTTTAAGAAAAACTATATAGTAAAAGTATAGAAGGTCTTAAAATAGCTAAAATACACTAAGCTATACTTAAATATTAATAAATATATATTTATAATTGTTGGAATCGCTCGTCTGAAGGATGGAAGGGATACATAATAGTAACCGGGAATTATGGGTTATATGTATGATGCACGTGCCCTAATTAGCTGGATTACTATGTTATATGACCTAGGGCAGTAATATAGCTATAATACCACACTTCTGCATCGTCCCCCTCTTTTCCCTTTAGATAATTATAACTATAATAGAAATCAGACCTTTATTACCCCCCCCTGTGTTATTACTATAGTATATTATACCCTATAAAACCATTACTAATTAGTGGTTATTATAACTATAGATTAGCTAGAAATTAATAAAAGAGACAAACTTCTAATATAATATACTTATTTATTTAATTACATAAAATCCATTGTTTATGCTACTTAAAAGCAACTTTTTCTATTATTATTAACTTTTATTACTTGTTTATAATTATTAAGAAGTTTCTTTATAGAATTTACCCCTTATTATTAACTTACTACTAGTCTATAATTAAAGTATCTTCTTTACTATTTATTATAAAGAAAACACTAAAAATAGCTTAAACTTTCACTACTAGAGCTAATTAACCTGTTTAAGACTCCCTTTCTATAAAACTCTAAAAGTATTCTAAATACTTTATAAAGAAATAAGCTAAAGCTAATAAAGAAATTAACCCTAAAAAAGCTATAACTTTCGAACTTTATAATAAATTTGCCTACTATATTAACTAATACAAATCTAGTAACTAGTAAAGTACTAGGTTTTTATTTTTATACTAAGAAAACTTTAAAGAATAAAATACTAATATTTTTAAGAAAATTACCCCTAAGGTCTAATAAGTACTTTAAGATATTCTTTAAAATTAAGGGATTAACACATAAGAAGGATTATAAAGACTAATTAACTAGGTACTTACTAATTTAGTTAGTATGGATAATTCTGTCTTCTTTTTTAATAAAAAGCTCTTAATAGAAAATAACACTATTAATATAATAACATTAATAATAACCTCAACTTACCCTAAACCTCCTAACTCTCTTAACCCTCCTATTAAAGAAATAATATTAAAAATAATAATCCCCTCTCCCCTAAAAGAATAAACTATATTAAAGGAAATTACTAATATAGACTAAAAAGCCTTAAACTTTCTTACTAGAGTTTATAATAAGGAAAACAAGTATTTTAAAGCACTTTTTAACTTTATATATCCTAAAGTCCTAATTTTTAAGGATATTTATATAGTATAAGAAATTTTACCTAAGTTATACCTATTTATACTATTAATAATACTTATAAGTAATACCTATAAGTATTACCTTAAGAAATTTAGTAAAAGACTTATTTTATTTAATATAATAACTAAGCAGATAAAGGAAAACTTTAAGACTAAAGAAAATTAAAACTTTTACTAAATATAATTTTAAGAGATAAAGTTTTATTATATTATAGCTAAAAATCTAATAAAGACTAAACTTAAATATTTAAAATTAATAATTTAATAGCTTTTAAACCTATTTAATAGTTTTTATTACCCTTTTAAGAAAAATATAATCCTTAGGCACTAACTAGAAATATCTGTATAAAATAGCTCTAAATTTAATTAAATAACTTACGTCTAAACCAATACTTATAAAGGCATAGTTAGTAATATTTACCGCTGCCTTATAATAAAAGATATAATAGAACCTGTTTTAAAATTATTTATAAGCTAATAAATTATAAGAAAAAGCAAGTATTAACCTTAAAACACTACCCCAAGTACTAATATAGTCTTATTTACTAACTAATAATATTTATAAGCTTTCTAACCCTAAAATAAAGCTAGATCTAAGAAATGCTTTATTTATTACAAAGAAGGATATTAATTAACTAACTATTCTATCTCTAAGTAAAAGAAAGCAAAAGAAACTTAGTAAAATAACTAAAGGCATAAATCTCCCCCTTCTAAATACTAATTTCATGTATTCTTATAAGTATTTAAAGGTAAAGATAAAGAGTTATTACCCCTGAATAATAGTAATAAGAATAAATATAAAAAAGCTGCCTAAAACGCAGCATTTATTACCTCTAGAAAAAAAAAGACATAAAGTAATAAAGAAGCATAAGAAACCCTTATATTTATAAATTTCTTTATATAAGCACCTAATCCTCCTCTCTTTTCTGCCTTAACTGTAAATTTCCTGTAAGATAATATATTTAAATATATGTTATTTATTAAAGACCCTTATAACTATAATACTAATAAAACCATATAATAGCAGGTATTTCTTATAGATTTATAATATACTATAGAAATATTTTATAGTATCCTTCTAAATACTAAAGCAGCTAGAATCTTAACTGCTAGCTAAGGTTAAGTTAAAGCCTTAATACATCTTATAACAGACCTTGTAATTAAGCCTTCTTCTAACTAGAAAACCATTCACTTTAGTACTAAAAGTATAACCTTAAATAGCATTTTAAAGCTTTTATAATCTTTAGTATAATTTCTTTTTATATTCTTAATAGTACTATGCCTTTTTTATATTTTATTATAAATATAAATAAAATAGGTGTTAAGCTTAAAATTTTAAGAACCTCCTTATTTAAGAAAAAAAAAAGTACCTATTATCTAAAAATAAGGTTATTCTTAGTAAATAATTAGTTTCTAAGAACCTACTATCTTTATAATCTTAAAAGCAGAAATTTATTAACTTTATTATTAATTTAGCTACCCTTTAATTAACTAACTATATAACCTTTTTACTAAAGCTAGTAAAGATTTTAATAGAGCTAACATAGGAAAGATTATATATACCTATTACTAATGCCAGATAAATACTAAGAGTCCTAGTAGATTTAAGTTTACCCTTAAAGATAATCTTAAATTTAACTATAAGGTCCTTATTAATATTATGCAAATTAATAAGAAGCCTGTCCTTTATATTATTAACTTAGTAACCTTATTTTAAGCCGCTTACTTTCTTAGACTCTAATAATAAAAAGCTTAAGATATCTAGAATGCCCTTAAGGAATATTAAATTAATACATATCTTAAGCCCCTAGACTAGATAGTTTATAATACTAAAAGAAACTTTACTTCTAGCAAATTCAGGCATTTAGCTTAACTATTATTAATTAATATTAATAAAGTCCCTATTAAAGCATATAATAATATTAGAAAACTTAAGCAATATCATGCTTATCTTTAAAAAGTATATAATATTATTAAGACTAAAGCTTATAGTCTTCTCTTAAAAGAGTAAATACTTTAAATAGCTGTTAAAGCAGTTAATAACTCTACTAGCCTAAATAGCCTTATCCCTACTTTCTTAGTCTTTAAAACCTATTTAAGGATAATAAATAATTCCCCTCTAAGCTTGATAATTACTTAAAAAGCTAAGATACTTTAGAAAGTAATAGATAAAGTAAGATATAGTCTTATAAGGCGCTAAGTTAATAATGCCCTTAACACTTAAAATAGCCTAATAACCCTATTAATATATAATCTTTCCTTAAACTCTAATATATAAGTTTATTATAAGAAAGGTAAATAAACTAGCCTATATAAGCTTTTTTTAATAAAAGGAGAGACTTATATTATTAAGATACCTTATAGCCTTATAAATTTTAATTTATAGTTATTAAGCTATATATTACTTTACTAAAAACAAAGCCTTCTTATAAGAATAACTAAGCTTAAAATAAGAAAGCTATAGAAATAGCTTTAACTTCCTAAGAAAAGCAAGGCATAGGCCTAAATAACCCAGACCAGATTAATAAAATTATTTATAAGACTTCCCCTAATAATCCTATAAATCCGCTATAAAAAGGCCGTGGAAGACCTTAGAAACACCCTTAACTAGAAGCTTTCCTTATAAAGAAAGAAAAGGCCGATTTTTAACTTACAATTAACCTCTATATATAAGGAAAAATCACCATGCCTAAAGAACCATTTAAACTCTCTAATAAGGCTAAGATTAATGCTCTACTAGCAAGAAATATATTTAAATTTATTTAATTTAACCCTTAAAAGTATAGAAGCAAGAGACTCTTTAGTTTATAAATAATGCATAAGATTAAGGGTAAAGTAATTTTTTGGTAACGCACAGGTTACAAGTATGCTGCAGCATAAATGTAAGGGGGGGTAAAGTCTAATTTAATTCATTATATATTCTAAAAGGAAAAGAAGTAGGCTATAATACAGAGGTGTGGTATTATAGCCACGTTATAGCCCTAGGTCATATAACCTATAATCTAGCTAATTAGGGTATGTGTATTTTATACATAACCTATAATTCCTAGTTAATATAGTATATCCCTTTTATTCCCTATATAAGCAATTCTAACACTTACAAATTCTCTCTTTATTAAAGAAGAGAAATTGCTCTAAAAAAAAATGCATAAAACGCCCTAATAATTAAATATTAATAAACCAGTAATAAAGCAAAAAACATCCTCTAAATGAATGACTTTTATTAGTCTAGGCTGAATGGTTGTAGGGGGGGGGCTAAAGAGTGTAATTCCCGCGTTTAATCCTACTAAATTAGGCGCTTATAATTACGTTCAAATTCATTAAATTTAAACTCTTTACCAGGCACTTAATTTGCTGTTAAATTTAGTAAGAAATTAGGACTTTTCTATCCTTTAGCGGCTCTAGTAGCGGCTCTTATAGTAATTCTTATAATAGGTCTTTTAACCTATCCTTTTATATAGATTTAGACTTTATTTTTTGTTATAAAGGTCTTAAGAGCTTTATTTAGTAAAGCTTTTATTATTATATCCACAGGATTATTATTACTATTAATCTATTATATCTTAGCTACTTCCCTTTTCTTATATAACTGCCTTAAAGCTATAATATTAATTATTAGCCTCTTTTTCTTTATTATTCCTAGCTTAATAATATACTTATATAGCAAGAAAGAGTTAGTACATATTTTTATTAGGATTTTTAGTTTATTAAGTTAGTTAGTAATAATATCTAAAGTAGTGCTTATTATATAAGCAATATTAATACCTTAAACTATTTTATATAGCTTAAAAGCTAAAGTACTCTTTATAACTCTTTTAGACTTAGTTAAACTATATATTATAATATTTCCTTTAAGGGTAAATTTAGAGGTATTAATATTCTTTTCCTTATTACTAAGAATAATTACATAGCTAAGCTATAAGCTAAGGTCTTTATTATTTATAAAGAAGCTGTTAATAAAAACATAAAGGGCAGTGTTTTCTAGCAAGAGAGATATATATTAGAGTCCATGGTCTTAATTATTAATTTGCTATTAAAGTCTTTTATTAAGCCTTGAAATATTATTAGATTTTAGTTATTAAACTTAGGCAGTAACAGAAAGATTATAAGATGCTTTAGATTAATATATTAAAGCAATATACACTCCTTAGGCTTATTATTTAATATATTTCGCTTAGTTAGTCAGGTTATTAACTTATAACAGCTTCTTTCCTTATACCTTTTATTATAGAAAGAAGGTATTATTATCAGCTTTGCTTAAAATGCAAGTATTAAATATAAATAGTATTAAAATTATTAACTTCTCTTTTAGCTTTACAAGAAATTTAGCATTTTTTAATTTAACTTCTTTACAATTAAAAAATTTAGTATTGCTAAGTCCTAAGGTGTTATTAGTCTGCATTTTAATAATTCTAAAATATAAGCTTTCCTTTATAAAAATAAGGAGATATAGGTTATAGGTAGAGGTAATTATCTAAAGCTTTTAATAATAATAATTAAAGTACATTAACTACTAATATATGCTAGCCTCTGCTATTCTGTATAGCAGCTTAATTATAACCATAATAACGTCCGGCGGGTAAAGATATGCAATTTATGCAGAAAGCTTTATAAGAATTATATAATTTAGCTTTATCTGTAATTAAACATATGCTTAGGTATTGTCCCTAAGCTAAACCATAATGCCTTTCTTTTTTAATAAGGGAGTAAGGGTAATAATAAGCCTTTAACTAGCTCTTTAAATCATTAGTAACTATATAAGAATAACTTCTTTTCCTTAGTTACTATAGCCTTAAATAACATATTATAACTTTTTATATAAGAAGTTAGTTACCTTACCTTTAATTTCTCTTACTATTTATAAGCTAAAAATTCTTTTACCTTTATGCCTTTATAGGTTAAATTTTATAAATTTAAATATATTCCTTACTAGTAAAGCATTAATTTCTGCTTTATTAAAAAGTTTAAAAGGTTCTCTAGGTATATTAATTTTTCCTTATATAGAAAGGTTAATTATAAGTTAAAAATCAGCCTTTTTTTCTAGTAAGAAAAGCCTTTATTTCAGGGTATTTCTGGGGTCTTTTACATCCTCTTTATAGCAGAGTTGTTAGGTTATTAGGAGGGTTCTTATGGTTTTTACTACCTTAAACCAGGTCTTTCTTATAAGAAGATTCTACCTCTAGTAAGGTTATATATAATTTAATAACTATAAACTGAAATTTTATAGGACTATAAGGCATCTTAATAATATAAGTTTCTCCTTCTATTAAGAAAAGCTTATAAGGGCCAGTTTATCTGCCTTTTTTATAATAAACTTATATATTAAAGTTTAAGGAAAGAGTATATATAGGCAGGGTTATTAAGCTATTACGGGTATTAAGAGCATTATAGACTTAGTGCCTTATAAGACTGTACCTTACTTTGTTTATTACTTTTTAAAGTATCTTAGCTCTTTTGGTAACTATAAAGCTTAAGGGGAAATTATTTATTATCCTTAAATAGGTTTTAAAGACTAAGAGAGTAGGGATAAGGCTATTTAAACTAGTAAAGTTATTAACTACTTTAATAGCTATTTAAAGCATTTACTCTTTTAGGAAAAAATCATTAGCTTTAGTCTTAATAATATTATATACTCTTTAAAGATAGGCATAATATTACTTAAGTTTTTTAATGCTATTATAAGCCTTAATAGGGACTTTATTAATATTAATTAATAATAGTTAAGCTAAATACCTAAATTTACTAGAAGCGAAATTTCTTTTAGTATTATAAACTATTTAGTTTAAGGGTCTAAGATATGTATTAATCTAGCATTTTTTAAGAGCATTTTAGATATCTTAAGCTTTTTATTATTAGGGTCTAAGAAAGCAGGCAGCTTAAAATAATATTACTAAATTTATAATATATAGGACCGGCTTCTTATTAATTTATATAATATTAATAAGAATCTTATAATTAAATTTAAGATTATCTTTAAAAGTGAATTTAAATCTACTTAGAGCTTTTACGTTTATCTGGTATTAATAGTAAGTATATATGATTTTCTCTATATTAGCCTTATTAAATTCTTTACCAGCCCTAGCAAGAAGGTTATTTAATTAGTTAATTAATAGATAACTAAATTAGTAATAAAGTTAATAGATTTTAGTTTTAAAAAGCATAAAGATAGCAGGTTTTTAAGAACTAGCTATTTACTAAGAATATTTTTATTTTCTAATAATTAGTACCTTTTTATCTCCTTAGATTAAAAGATTCTTAAGATTATTAAGTTTAATACCTATTTTATCTATATCTGTAATAGAATATAAAAATAGTATAGTACTATTAAGCATATAAAAAGGTATTATACTGAAAATTGTTAGAAGCTTTAAAATATTAGTAGAAGTTATAGTACTGGCTATAAAAGTAATAGTTCTTTAGTTAAAAGAATGCTTAATTATAAGGTTTTTTATAATTTTTATTAGAGTATTAACTTAGCCTTAGCTAGTAGTTAAAATTCCTAATGCTTTTATATTTAGGAGTATACTATAAAATATATCTACTATATATCTTATATTTATAAGATAAACGTATTATTAAGGTATTTTATTAGTATTATAGTTATAGGGGTTCTTAAGAAATAAGGTATATTTAAAAGTATTATCCTATAAGAAGTTTATAGTTAATGCTAAAAAGAGTAGGGAATTTAGTGCTTATATAAAGAATACTATTAAGGAAAGAGTATTATAAGCCACTCTATTATCTAGTTTCTCTTTTTTATTATTAGTAAGAAAAGCAGCATTTTAAGTAGCTTTTTTATGCTTATCCTTACTATTATTATTAGTAGTAGTAAGTTAGGCTATTTTGCCTTTATAGGCCTATAGGAATACATAGTATTGGCATTTAAAAGGTAGTTTTTAGTATTTTTTATTATTTTACTAAGTTGCTTTTGCTTTCTTTTACTTAAAGGCAGGATAATTAGTTAACTAGTATTCTTTTTTATAGTATATAAAGCATTTCTTTAAGCTTGCTCTAGCTTAAGGTTTTTTATAATAAGTAGCTTATAAATATTATCTATTTGTAAACATTGCTATATTAGTGTTTTAATTTATAGACTAGGCAATAAGGGCATTATTATTAGTAGTTATTAGTAACTAACTTATAGAGGTTAGTAGTATGTTTATTACTAAGAGGTAATTTTAAAGATTACTAATAAATCCTTTAAAGGTTAGCACATTTCTAAATTTAGTATTATAGAAATTATTATTGTTTTCTATTACTTATTATATTTAATAAAGAAGAATTATATCTTGCTTAAGAGAGTTATAAAGGCTATTAAATATCTTTATGAGTTAGTTAAGAAGGATTTCTAAGCATTCTGACTTATTTTTTATTAAGTGCTTTATAATAATATAGTAAAGGTGTAAATTAGTAAATTATATTTTATAAAAGCTCTTATTCTTAGGTGTTTTAAAGTGATTTCTAATGTTCTAATTATCTTATTAAATAGGATTATCTTTGCTTTAAAGTACTTAAGGAAATATATATAAGCTTTACCTTAAAGTATAATAAAGAAGGCTTTTAGGCAAAGTAAGGGGGAAACTCCTACTTAAGAATATTTCTCTTTAAAATATAGTAACTTCTTATTAATAAAGTTATATACTTCTCTAAAATATTATTCTTTTTTTTAGTAAAGTCTCTTAAGAGTATTAAAGGCTTTTTAATTACTATTAAAGAGTATTTTAGTTAGGTTTTCTAGTTTAGGTTAAGGGCCTTCTATTAAATAAAAATCTTTATTATTATTAGAATTCTTATTATTAGAAAGTTTAAGTTATTAAACCTTTTTTCCTTTCTTAGTTGCTTTTTCTAGTAAAGGTTTATAATCCATATTAGGGTTAATTTTCAAAATATTAATAAGATCTTTAGAGATATTTAATCTTAATTCTCTAGCTGTTTTAATACTATTATTATTAAGGTAGTTATATAAGGTATACTTAAGATTAGTATTACTTTTATTAAAAGCATTCTTAGTTTAATTTTCATAGTCTTACTAGAAGTTAATAAAAAGGTTATGCCCTTTTTCTTAGTTAAGAATATAATAGTTAATTATATATATAATACGGTTATTAATCTATTGTTTAGTAGCTGTATTAATATTAATATTTTTAACTAACTTAGTCTAATTCTAGAATAGAATTAGGCAGTGCTTATAAAGTTTTTAAAGAAAAGTACTTTTTAGAAGTTCCCTTTTATAAATATCTTTTTAGAGTTATTTATTAAAATTATCTATTTTTCCTTAACTTAATAATATTTTAGTGTTTTAAGTTAAGCTTAAGCTTTATATTTAGTACTAATTAAAGCAGTTAGCATTAGTTAATTCTTTATAAATAACAGTAAAGATTTAGTTTTAATTATAAATAAGTAATAGCCAATAATAAGAGAGAAGATTTATAAGAGTTAAGTCTTCTTATTATTATAAATAAGTAGTAAAAGTTAATAATTAAAGAAATAATCCTTTAGTTAGCATAATATTAGAATTTCTTATAGTTATATAAGTAAAAGCATTTAGACAAGTTTCTTTTATATATAACCTAGTAAATCTATAGTTATTAGCAACTACTAATTAGTGTTAGTAACGCGCAGGTTATAAGTATGCTATAGTATAAATATAGGGGGGGGTAAAGTCTAATTTAATTTATTATATATTCTAAAAGAAAGAGAGGCAGGCTATAATGCAGAGGTATAGTGTTATAGCTACATTACAGCCCCAGGTTATATAACCTATAATCTAGCTAATTAGAGTGTATGCATTTTATATACAACCTATAATTCCTGGTTAATGCAGTATATCCCTTCCATCCTCTATACGAGCGATTCTAACATAATTAATTCCCTATACAAAAAATCATAATATATCATTTAAGGCCATAGCAACTATAGGAAAGAGGTTATTCTTATATAGTCCCTAATGATTTAAAGAGCTAGCTAGAGGCTTATTGTTACTCTTACTCTATTATTAAAAAAAGAAGGCATTATGACTTAGTTAAGGGATATTACTTAAGTATACGTATAGTTATAAATAAAGCTTAATTATATAATTCTTATAAAGCTTTTAGCACAGATTACACACCTTTACTTGCTAAATATTATTATAGTTATAATAAAACCACTTTATAGAATTATAAAAGCAGGAATACATTAGTAGTTAACGTATTTTAATTATTATTATTAAAAGCTTTAAATAACTACTTCTACCTATAACCTATGTCTCCTTATTTCTTTAAATGAAAGCTCTTATTTTAAACTTATAAAAATACAGACTAATAACATATTAAGCCTTAGTAATACTAAATTCTTTAATTATAAAGAGGTTAAGTTAAAAAATGCCAGATTTCTTATAAAGCTAAAACAGTGCCTAGAGAAATTAATACTGTTGGTAGCGCTCAGGTTACAAGTATGCTGTAGCATAAATGTAAGGGGGGGGGTTTTAATATTTAATTTATCTATGTCTCTAAAAGAGGGGAAGAAGCAGGCTATAATACAGAGGTATAGTGTTGTGGCTACGGTACGGCCCCAGGTTACATGACCTGTAATCTAGCCAATCAGGGTGTGTGCATTCTATGTGTAACCCATAATTCCTGGTTAATACGGCGTATTCCTTCTATTATCTATACAAGCAATTCCAATACTTATAAATTCTCTCTCTATTAAAGAAAAAGAGGAATTGCTCTAAAAAATGCATAAAACGCCCTAAATAATTAGATATTAATAAACAAGTAATAAAGCGAAAAACATCCTTTAAATGAATGACTTTTGTTGGTCCAGGCCGAATGGTTATGGAGGCAAAGAGTGTTGTGGGGGGGGGGGGGGGGCCAAAGAGTGTAATTCCCGCGTTCAATCCTACCAAATTGGGCGCTTATAATTGCGTTCGAATTCATCGAATTTGAGCTCTTTATTAGGCGCTTAATTTGTTGTTAGATTTGGTAAGGAATTAGGACTTTTTTATTCTTTAGCGGCTCTGGTGGCGGCTCTCGCGGCAATTCTCACGACAGGTCTTTTAACCTATCCTTTTACACGGATTTGGGCTTTATTCTTTGTTACAAAGGTCTTAAGAGCTTTATTCAGTAAAGCTTTTATTATTGCATCCGCAGGATTATTATTACTATTAATCCAGCGTATCTTAGCCACTTCCTTCCTTTTATATAACTGCTATAAAGCCATAATATTAATCATTAGCCTCTTTTCCTTTATTATCCCTAGCTTAATAATATATTTATATAGCAAGAAAGAGTTAGTGCATATTATTATTAGAATTTTCGGCTTGTTTAATCGGTTAGTAATGATATTCAGAGTAGTGCTTATTGCGTAGGCAATGTCAACACCTTAAACCATCCCATATAGCTCAGAAGCTAATGCACTTCTTATAACTCTTTTTAATTTTATTAAGCTATATATTACGATATTTCCTCTAAGGGTGAATTCAGAGGTATTGTTATTCTTCCTTTTATTGCCTAGAATAATTACATAGCCTAGTTAAGAGCTAAGGTCTTTATTATTTGCAAAAGAACTGTTAATAAAGACATAAAGAGCAGCGTTTTCTAGTAAGAGAAATATATATTAAAGTCCATAGTCTTAATTGTCAATTTGCTATTAAAGTCTTTTATTAAGCCTTAAAACATTATTAGATCCTGGATGTTAGACTTAGGCAGTAATAGAAAGATTGTAAGATGCTTTAGGTTGATATATCAGAGCAATGTACGCTCCTTGTGCTCGCTGTTTAATATATTTCGCTTAGTTAGTTAGGTTATTAACTTATAATAGCTTCCTTCTTTATTCCTTTTATTATAAAAAGAAGGTGTTATTATTAACTTCACTTAAAATGCAACTATTAAACATTAATAGTGTTAAAATCATTAACCTCTCTTTTAGCTTTACAAGGAATTTAGCGTTTTTTAACTTAATCTCTTTACAATTAAAAAACTTAGCATTGCTAAGTCCTAAGGTATTATTAGTCTGCATTCTAATAATTCTAAAACACGAGCTTTTACTAGAAGAAATAAGAAAATAAGGGTTATATATAAAGGTTATTATCTATAGTTTCTGACAATAATAATTAAAATACGTTGACTACTAATGTATGCCAGCCTCTGCTATTCTGTATAGCAGCTTAATCATAACCATAATAACGTCTGGCGGGTAAAGGTATGCAATTTGTGCTAGAAGCTTTGTAAGAATTATGCGATTAAGCTTTATCTGTAACTGCATATATGCTTAGGTAATATCCCTTAGCTAAACTATAATGCCTTCCTTTTTTAATAAGGGAGCAAGAGTAATAATGAGCCTTTAACTAGCTCTCTAAATTATTAGGGACTGCGTGAGAATAACCTCTTTCCTACAGTTACTATGGCCTTAGATAACATATTATAACTTTTTATATAGGGAGTTAGTTGCCTTGCCTTTAACTTCTCTTACTATCTACAAGCTAAAGAGTCTTTTACCTCTATGCCTTTACAGGTTAAATTTCACAAATTTAAATATATTCCTTACTAGTAAAGCATTAATCTCTGCTTTATTAGAGAGTTTAAAAGGTTCTCCGGGTATATTGATTTTTCCTTGCATGCAAAGGTTAATTATAAGTTAAAAATCAGCCTTTTCTTTCTTAGTAAGAAAAGCCTCTGCTTAAGGGTGTTTCTAGGGTCTTCCACGTCCTCTTTATAGTGGAGTTATTAGGTTATTAAGGGGGTTTTTGTGATTTTTATTACCTTAAACCAGGTCTTTCTTATAAACCGGGTCTTTCTTATAAGAAGATTCCACCTCTAGCAAGGTTATATATAGTTTAATAACTATAGACCGAAACTTTATAGGGCTATAAGGCATCTTAATAATGCAAGTCTCTCCTTCTATTAAGAGAAGCTTATAGGGGCTAGTCCATCCGCCTTTTTCGCAATAAACTCATACATCAGAATTTAAAGGAAGAGTGTGTATAGGCAGGGTTATTAGGCTATTGCAGGTATTAAGAGCATCGTGGACTTAGTGTCTTATAAGACTGCGTCTTGCTTTATCTATTGCTTTTTAAAGTATCTTAGCTTTTTAGGTAACTATAAAGCTTAGGGGGGAATCATTTGTTATCCTTAGATAGGTTCTAAAGACTAAAAGGGTAGGAACAAGACTATTTAGACCAGCAGAGTTATTAACTGCTTTAACAGCTATTTAAAGTATTTGCTCTTTTAAGAGAAGACCGTTAGCTTTAGTCTTAATAATATTATATGCTCTGTAAAGAGGGGCATAATATCGCTTAAGTTTTCCAATACTGTTATAAGCCTTAACGGGGACTTCGTTAATATTAATTAATAATAGTCAAGCTAAATGCCTAAATTCACTAAAAGTAAAGTTTCTTCTGGCATTATGGACTATCCAGTCTGGGGGTCCAAGATATATATTAATCCAGCACTCTTTAAGGGCATTCTAGATATCTTAAGCTTTTTGTTATTAAGGTGTAAGAAAGCAGGCAGCTTAAAATAATATTACTGAATCTATAACATATAGAACCGGCTTCTCGTTAATTTACATAATATTAACAAGGACCTTATAGTTAAATTCAATATCGTCTTTAAAAGTGAATTTAAATCTACTCAGAGCTTTTGCGTTCATCTGGCATTAATGGCAAGCATGCGTGATTTTCCCTATATTAGCCTTATTGAATTCTTTACCAGCCCTGGCGAGAAGGTTATTTAATTAGTCGATTAACGGATGACTAAATTGGCAATAAAGTTAACGGATTTCGGCTTCAGAAAGCATAAAGATAGCAGGTTCTTAAGAACTAGCTGTCTACTAAGGATATCCCTATTTCCTAATAATAGGTACCTTTTTGTCTCCTTAGATTAGAAGATTCTTAAGATTGTTAAGTTTAACACTTATTTTATCCATATCTGTAATAAAATATAAAAACAGTGTGGCACTATTAAGCATATAAAAAGGTATTGTGCTAAAAATCATTAGAAGCTTTAAAATACTAGTTAAAGTCGCAGTACCGGCTCTAAAGGTAATAGTCCTTTGGTTAGAGGAATGCTTAATTGTAAGGTTCTTTATGATTTTCATTAGAGCGTTAACTTAGCCTTAGCTAGCAGTTGAAATTCCTGATGCTTCTGTATCTAGGAGTATACTATAAAATGTATCCGCTATATATCTTATATTTATAAGATACACGTGTTATTAATGTTGTTTATTGGTATTATGGTTATAAGGGTCTTTAAGAAATAAGGCATGTTTAAAAGTATTATCCTGTAAGAAGTTTATAGTTAATTAGGAAAAGAGTAGGGGATTTAGTGCTTGTATAAAGAATACTATAAAGGAGAGAGTATTACAAGCCTCTTTATTATCTGGTTTCTCTTTTTTATTAGTAGTAAGGAAAGCGGCGTTCTAAGCGGCTTTTTTGTATTTATTCTTACTGCTATTATTAGTAGCAGTAAGTTAGGCTATTTCGCCTTTATAGGCCTATAGGAATGCATGGTATTAGCGTTTAGAGGGTGGTTTTTAGTGTTTTTTGTTATTCTACTAAGTTGCTTTTACTTTCTTTTGCTTAAAGGCAGGATGGTTAGTTAACTAGTATCCTTCTTTACAGTAAATAAAGCATTTCTTTAATCTCGCTCTGGCTTAAGGTTTTTTATAATATATAGCTTATAAATAGCGTTGGTCTATAAACATTACTATATTAGTGTTTTAGTCTGTGGACCGGGCAATAAGGGCAGTCGAATTGTTATCAGTAGTTGTTAGTAACTAACTTATAGAGGTTAGTAGTATGTCTATTGCTAAGAGGTAATTTTAAAGATTACTAACAAATCCTTTAAAGGTTGGCACATTCCTGAATTTAGCATTGTAAAAATCGTTGTTATTTTCTATTGCTTGTTATACTTAATAAAGAAGAATTATATCTTGTTTAAGAGGGTTATAAAGGCTATTAAATATCTTTGTAAGTCAGTTAAGAAGAATTTCTAAGTATTCTAACTTATTCTTTATTAGATGTTCTATAATAATATAGCAAAGGCATAAATCAGTAAATTGTGTTTTATAGAAGCTCTTATTCTTAGGTATTTTAAAGTGATTTCTAATATTCTAAGTTATCTCCTTAAATAGGATTATCTTTACTCTAAAGTATTTAAGGAAGTATATATAGGCTTTACCTTAAAGTATAATAGGGAAGGCTTTTAGGTAAAGTAAGGGGGAAACTCCTGCTTAAGAACATTTCTCTTTAAAATATAGTAACTTCTTATTAATAAAGTTATATACTTCTTTAGAATATTATTCTTCTTTTTAGTAAAGTCTCTTAAGAGTATTAAGGGCTTTTCAATCACTATTAGAAAGTGTTCTAGTTAGGGTTTATGGTTCTAGGGGAGGGTCTTTAGTTAAATAAAAATCTTTATTATTAGAGTTCTTATTATTAGAAAGTTTAAGTCGTTAAATCTCTTCTCCTTTCCTAGTTGCTTTTTCTGGCAAAGGTTTGTATTCTGTGTTAGGGTTAATGTTTAAGATATTAATAAGATCTTTAGAGACGTTTAATCTTAATTCTCTGGCTGTTTTAACACCATTATTATTAAGGTAATTACAAAGGGTATACTTAAGGTTGTTATTAATTTTATTAAAAGTATCCTTTGTTTAATTTTCATAATCTCGCTAGAAGTTAATAAGGAGATTATGCCCTTTTTCTTCGTTAAGAATGTAATAGTTAATTGTATATGTAATATAGTTATTAATCTGTTGTTTAGTAGCTGTATTAACATTAATGTTGTTAACTAACTTAGTCTAATTAAAGGATAGAATTAGATAGTGCTTATAAAGTTTTTAGGGTAGGGTGCTCTTTAGAAGTTCTCTTCTATAGACATCCTTTTAGAGTTATTTATTAAAATTATTTATTTTTCCTTAGCTTAAAGATATTTTAGTGTTTTAGGCTTTATGTTTAGTACTAATTAAAGCAGTTGGCGTTGGTTCTCTGTAAATAACAGTGAAAATCTGGTTTTAATCATAAACAAGTAACAGTTAATAATAAGGGAGAAGATCTATAAGAGTTAAGTCTTCTTATAATTATAGATAATTTAATAGTTAACGATTTAAAGAAATAATCCTTTAGTTAGCATAACGTTAGAATTTCTCATAGTTATATAAGTAAAAGCATTTGGACGAGTCTCTTCTGGGTATAACCTAACAAATCTATAGTTATTAGTAACTACTAATTAGTGTTAGTAGCGCTTAGGTTATAAGTATGCTATAGCACAAATATAAGGGGGGGGGGTTTTAATATTCAATTTATCTATATCTCTAAAAGAGGGGAAGAAGCAGGCTATAATACAGAGGTATAGTGTTGTGGCCACGGTATGGCCCTAGGTCACATAACCTGTGATCCAGCTAATCAGGGTGCGTGCATTCTGTATGCAACCTACAATTCCTGGTTAATGCGGCGTATCCCTTCCATCATCCATACGAGCGATTCCGACAAATACTATTAATGTTTAATAGTTATATTTTAAGCAAAGCTAATAATAAAACCTTTTTCTTATAATAAAAAATATAAGGAAAAAAGCTATTAAAAGTTAACTAAAGTAATTAAGCTTAATATATTAAGTAAAGAGCTTAAGGTATATATATTACTCTTATCTGCTGACCTAAAGCCTCTTATAATCTTTCTATTACTACCTAAAGTTAATAACCAGAACCTAATAATATAATAAAGCTTAATAAGAGGCTTAAATAGCAAATTAATAATTAAAGCTATAGACTTTACTATATGCCTTTTTTACTAGAAAATGCCTTTCTTTATATTTTTATTAACAGCTCCTTTATAAATAATAAAGACCTTAGCTTACAGCTTAGCTATATAATTATTCTTAGTAATAAGGAAAAGAATATTAATGCCTTTGAATTTACACTTATAGGCAATATTATAACCTATAGCTTTATAAAATCTAAAAGAGTTATAAAAAGCGCCTTAGCATTAAAGCTATATAAAATAGTCTAAGGAGTTAATATTACTTATATAATAAGTATAACTTTAAGCATTTTTACTAATTAATTAAACAAGCTAAATATCTTAATTATAATATATACTAACTCTTTCTTATTATATAAGTGTATTATTAAATTAGGCACTATAAAGGAAAAAAGGCTTATAATTAATATTATAGCATTATAATAGTTATATAAGCAAAGGGAAATTACAGAAATCTAATAAATAAATAGCTATAATAACCTTACTAACATAATAATAAAAGCCTCCTTAAATAAAAGTCTTAAGACCTTTATAACTAAGAATAAGGCTTAAATCTAAGTAGAAGGTTAGGTAAAGAGACCGGTGTTAAGCATTAAAGCCAAAGCTGCTTAGGATAAATTCGCTAAATCCAATATTAAATTAAGCGCGCAATAAAGAGTTTAAATTCAATAAATTCAAACGCAATTAATTTAAGGGGCTTTAAGGGTGCTCTAGACTAAGAAAAGTTATTCATTTAAGTAATATTTCTTATATATTATAACATTATTAATTTTTACTTATTTGTTAATTTTTACGGATTTTTTACGTGTTTTAAAGCAATTTTTCTTTTTTAATAAAGAGAGAGTTTATAAGTATTAGAATTACTTATCTAGAAAATAGAAAAGATATATAATAGTAACCAGAAATTATAGGTTATATATATAATATATATGCCCTAATTAGCTAGATTATTATGTTATATAACCTAGGGCAGTACTATAGCTATAATACTATACTTTTATATTATCCCCCTCTTTTCCCTTTAAATAATTATAACTATAATAGAAATCAGACCTTTGTTACCCCTCCCCGCGTTATTGCTACAGCATATCGTACCCTGTGAAACCATTAATAATTATAAAGGTAAAGTACTTAGAATTTATTATAAAAGCTAGGAAGGTTATCCACCTTAACCTAGAAAAGATTATAGCTATTTAAGATTAGAAGTTACCTTAAATAGTTTATAAGGTATAAAGTTTCTTAAGCTTTATAAATTTTTATTAGGAGTTTATTAATAACTTTTTAAACCTTATAAGACCTTTAACTAACCTTACTAAGAAGGCTATTAGGTTTTACTAATAGTATAGGGACACTGCAGATACGACGCGGTATTACGCCTAAAATGAAAAAGAAGCATAGAATTAAATTCCTTATTATTAATTACCTTCCCTAGTAATAGCATATTATATAAGAGAAGTAAGTAATATAAGGAGTATAATAATTAATAAATTTTTATATAAATTTATAACTAATAAAGAATAAGGCACTACTTAGGAAGAAATATAGTATTAAAAAGAGAATTCTAGAGTAATAATAGCATAAGAAAAATTAAAAAATAAAACAAAAATTACTAAAGGAATTAATAATAAAAGTTATTTTAAAGGCAGAAATAATAAAAGTATAGGCTTTTATTAGATTTATTATATAAATTACTATAAATATAGGCATAAAGATAGCCTAAATAAGAACTAGTATAGGAGGCCTATAGGCTTTAATTATAAAAGCAGTTAATAATAAGGTAGAAACCATAGTTAAAAAGGCAGTTAAAAAGGTAATAAAGGCTATTCTTAGGACTAAAATAGTAGTTAAGAGAACTTAAGTAACTATTATAGCTTATAGAGTTATAAGGTAAAATATAATAATTCCTTTAGCCTAAATAAAGGGCATAGTAATACTAGCCTACTACTACTAGGAGGTAATAGTAAAAGAAAATACTATTAATAAGGTAGTTAGAAACAGATTACTAGGGGAGATTATAAAGGTAGTAAACAGTGCTATTAGTATAAAGAAGGTAATAGTAGTATATTAACTATAGAGTAAAAATATAGTTATTATGTTTACTAAAGCAAGAAGGAAATAAAAGGAAAACATAGCTTAAGTAAGAGTTGCCTTTAAACCTAAGGTAGAAGTAAATAAGAAGATATTTAGTATAATTATTAAGGGATTTCTAATATAATTAATAAACCATATTATAACTAAGGATATAAGAAAGAATATTAAAAAGGAGAATAGTTTAAACATAGTAAAGATAATAGTATAAAAGCTAAAGGGAATAGTAATAAGAGCACTACTAGTAGTTAGTATTAAGGGCACTAAGGTAGTAAACTACTTATACTATAAGGGAATAGTATACTAAGTAAAGATTTTTAATACTAAGCTATATAATAAGATAATTTACTTAAAGTAATATTATAACTACTATAAGATTAAACATATTACTAGGTACTATAAAGAAAAAGTAAGATATAGTAGGTATACTACTAAAAAATACCTTAAGAAAAAAAGGACTTACTTAATATTAATAGGTAAGGTATAGGAGAGATATTTAAATTATATAAGGGTATATTTAGTATAGTCTTAGCTATGTTTAGTAAGTAATAATAAATAATAGTAAGCTAGGGAGGCTTATGCTATAAGGCTACTATTCTTCTGTGGCTATTAGCTGGAGGTTATAATAGCTATTACAGGTAAGGGTTATTATAAAGAAAAAACCAGGGGACTAATAGAGAGATAGCTAAGAGGAAAAAGCATATAACTAAGGGGCCTATTTACAAGATAAACCTATAAGCTATAATTAGAATAGTAAAGACTAGCAGAGGAAGGCATAATACTAGCCTTTTTATAACTAATTAAAGGGCAAAATAATACTAGAGCTAGCCTAACTAGAGTGCTTTAAAGTATATAATAGAGTATATAATTAAGGTTATATACTAGAATATATAAAAGAAAAGCAATTTAGTATATTTAATATTAGGGTATAGTATTAGCCCTAAGGCAATAGCTATTTAAAAACCAGGAGGTTATAATAATATACTATTAAATCTATCTTAAGGGCATTATATATTAGTAATATATAGCAGAAACATAGTAATTTATATATAATAAAAGGTTAAGATAGGACTTTAGACTATAGGAAGGGAGGAGGATTAATATAGTATTAAGCTATATAAAGTAAAGGTATATAATATCTATTCCCCGGCTTATAAAAGGGAGTGGTAGATACCTTTATAATACTTTGCTAATACTTAGGTAAAGGGCTAGAGTATATTTATAAGGGACTTTAACTAATACTACCCCTTATAGAATAAATTTAGCTAAACCTCTTAAGGGTATAATAGGATATTAAAATTTATAATAAGGTAGCAACTTAGCCTAGCTATGCTGTTTAGGGAAGTAATAAGAAGAGAATATAGTAATAGGAATAGCACTATTAATTATATATAAACTACTTATAATGTTAGTATTAAATTTATTAAGCTAGTAGAAATTGCCAGATCTGACTATATGCCTTAGCTTATTAGCATTAAAATAAATAAGGAATTAAGCAACAGCCTAGGGTTAGTTTAGAGTTAGAGGATAGCAGATAAAAACCTTATTATAGTAAAGGCTTTAAACAGACTTAGAAAAAAGGGATTAAAGCTCCTGCTATATAACTAGCAGGAAATTAATAACTATACATAATAACTTACCTAATAGCTTATAGAGATAGCTAATATAGCAGTACCTAAATAACCTTAAGGGTATAGTAAACTATAGCCTTAGTAGAATAAAAGAGTAAAAAATATAATAGCAGAGGTAAGACATACTAATAAGTAGTAGTAGTAATAACAGATATAGGAATCATAGCAGGCCTTAATAAAAGCAATAAAAAAATAGGATTATATTATTTCTAAAAAGAAGAAAAATAGTTAGTAATAGGTAGTTAGTAAGTTATTTAGGTTAAAAAGGAGCCTTTAAACCCTAGAGCGCTAGGCCTAGCTATAAAGTAAACTTTCTCCTAAGATATAAAAGGTCCTACTACTAACTTAGCTAGGGGATAATAGTAGGGAGGAGATAGTAAAGGTTATATATAAGGGTAAGGTAAAGGTATTTATAAAGAGGTTTTTTCCTTTATTTACAGCTAGGGCTTTAGGTTTAGAGATAAAGGTAGAGATAAGATATTATAGTAATAATTAGGTAGTTTTTATGTTTATAGAGGAGGAAATTAAAAAAGTTATAAAGAATATAGTAAGTTAAAAAGTGCTAGGGCTAGATAAGCTATTAATAAGTTTCCTTAAGCTATATAAAGCAGCCCTAGTATTATATTTAATATGCCTTATAAATATATACTATAGTTTAAGATACTATCCAGCCTTTTTTTAGTAAGCAAAGGTAGTAGTTCTATATAAACCTAGGAAAACCCCTAAGGAGTTAGGCAGACTAGGGGGGTAGAGGCTAATATTACTATTAAATACATTAGGAAAAGTAATTAAGGGAGCTATTATAAGGAGGATTACTACTATAATAAAGGAAAGCTATATACTACTAAATATATAAATAGGTAATAGGGCTGGCAGGTTAATAAAGGTAGCACTAAGCATACTAAAAGAGGTTATAAAAATAGCATAGTATTACTAGGGAATAGTATTATTATTATAGCTAGATATTACTAGGGTATTTAATACTATTAGCTATAAATAGCTAATTTTACTATAAAGGAGTTAGGACTACTAGGGTGGATAGCTAAATAGGTACAGGGCTTTATATTAAAAGGAAGAGTATAACTAGCGTTTAATAAGTATATTACTAAGGAAATCTAAGTTACTATAAGGGTTTTATAAGGGTTACTAGCGTTTCCTATTCTCTTTTTGCTCTATATTATACTATTATATTAAAGACTAGCAGCAGTAGAATTAATATTAATATTAGGGTTCTTAGATAATATAAATATTATAATATATAAAAAGATAGTAGAGGAGACTAAAGTATAACTAAAAAGAGCCTAAAGGATATATAAGGAGTAGTTAAAGGATTATAAGCTAAGGTTTAACCTAAGGAAAAGCAAGCTATTATACTTTATAAGAAAAAGGCAGGTAATTATAATAATAATCTAACTTAGAAAAATAATAATATAACTAATATAATTAGCGTAATTCCTAGGGGTTTGGATTTACTAGAAGCTTTATTAGTTAACCTATATAAAGAAGGTAAATACTAAATTATTATAGCAGAAGTTAGTACTTATAGTACTAGCTGTATTTATATAGAAATGCCAACTAAAGTATGCAAGATCCCTTTATATATAGGTAATAAAAAGCATAATAGCCTATAGAGCCAGGATATACTATACTTATAGTAAGTTAAAAGGGGTAGTATAGGGGGTAGTAAAGGCATTTATAAGGGAATAGAATAAATGCTTAAGACGGGTTATAGGGGTATATAAGGTAATACTAGTAATACTCTTAAAGATAAAAGCAGTAGTATTACTAGTAGATCTGTACCTTAATTATATTAAGTAATAATTTTACTAAAAACTTAAGAATAGTAATACAAGTAAGAAGATATAACAGGCATATAATTTAATAGTATTATAGCTATAACACTAAGGAAGAGGCTGCTAATATAATTACTATAAGGTGTTTTTTAATGCCCCCCTCCCCCTCCCTAGTAGCCTTATAGCTAAATAGAAATTAAAAAGGAAGTGGAAAAAATAATAAATATAATAAAGGCATAAGGCTTAGGTAAGAAGAGAATAGGCAAAAGTAATAGTAGTAAATAAGGAACCTAACTTTAAGAGCATAAAAAAGATAGTAAGGCTTTATAATAGCCTACTAAAGCATAAATCTATAGCCTTAGTATAGCTTTAAATAAAGAAAATAAGGCTAAATGCCTTCCTTTATAATAAATAGGTGCCTAAGGTAATATTATTAATATATTAATACTAGGGAGGAGATAAGGATATTTATTACTTTATCTTTTTATGCCTAAAATATAACCATCTAAGGCTAATCCTAATAGTGCCTATAATAAGAGACCTGCAGGAGCTTAGGGCAGTGCTTAATAATAAAAAGCTAGTACTAAATATTATAAAGTAGGTGCTCTTAACTAGGTAACTTTAGTAGTATAGGTTAGTAGAGGAGCTTTATAAGGCATAGTAGATATATAATATTAAGGTTAAAAAAGGGACTAAAGGTAATGGAAATAATAAAATAAAGGAGAAAGAGTTAGATTAGGAGGGGAGGTGCTTATAAGGGGTTTCTACTAACATACTAACCTTTTATATAAAGTATAACTACACTTCTATTATTATCTGTAGTTCCGGGGGAACTAGCAGATATCTTATACTAATAGTTAAAAATAATAAAAACTCTATATTAAAGGCTTAGCAGGAGCTATATAGAAGAATATGGGTTTTCTCCCCTATTTTAGAGTTTTTCCTATATTAAGAAGTTAGTTGATGAACTAGATAGTGGCTCTAGCTACCTAGCGTACATGAATAATATTAGGTTTTACTAGTCCTTAGAATATAAAAAGGCATTTTAGGCGCTTAAAGCTGCCTTTATTTTATTTTTAATTTTTATATAATAAGATTCTAACTTAGAGATATAAGTAAAGGCTAACTTTTTTAATAAGGCTATAAGCAAATACCTCTTTTAATATAATTTAAAGGGAGTATAAAGGCTAGTAGCATACTACTTAGTATAATTAATAGCTATATAATAGAATTATATAATTTATAATAAGGAGCTTTTTAGTATTATTTCCTGCCTAAAGGCATAATTAGCTAAGCTAAGAAGAATAGCCTAGCTATTTATAATCCTTATAAATTATAAGTACCTAAAGTATTTTATAGCCCCCTAAGAGATATCTAAAAGATAAGCAAGATAGGCAGAAATATTATTTCTTTTTAATTATTACTTGTTGGTAACGCGCAGGTTACTATCCAATGCAGCTGCAACGAAGTAGTAAAAGGGGGGGGGGTAATCCAATTTAATTCATTATGTATTCTAAGAGGGAAAAGAAGCAAGCTATAATATAAAGGTATAGTGTTATAGCCACGTTACAGCCCCAGGTTATATAACCTATAATCCAGCTAATTAGGGTGCGTGCATTCTATGTGTAACCTATAATTCCTAGTTAATATAGCATACCCCTTTTATTCTTTATATAAGCAATTCCAATACTTATAAATTCTCTCTTTATTAAAGAAGAGGAATTGCTCCAAAAAAATGCATAAAACGCCTTAATAATCAAATATTAATAAACCGGTAATAAAGCAAAAAACATCCTCTAAATGAATAACTTTTGTTAGTCTAGGCCAAATAGTTATGGGGGTAAAGAGCATTATGGGGGGGGGGGGCTAAAGAGTGTAATTCCCGCGTTTAATCCTACCAAATTATGCGCTTATAATTGCGTTCAAATTCATTGAATTTAAGCTCTTTATTGGGCGCTTAATTTGTTATTAGATTTAGTAAGGAATTAGAACTTTCTTAATCTTTAGCAGCTCTAGTAGCGGCTTTTATAGTAATTCTTATAACAGGTCTTTTAACCTATCCTTTTACACGGATTTAGGCTTTATTCTTTATTATAAAGGTCTTAAGAGCTTTATTTAGTAAAGCTTTTATTATTACATCCGCAGGATTATTATTACTATTAATCTAGCATATCTTAGCTACTTCCCTTCTTTTATATAACTGTCTTAAAGCTATAATATTAATTATTAGCCTCTTTTCCTTTATTATCCCTAGCTTAATAATATATTTATATAGTAAGAAAGAGTTAGTATATATAATTATTAGGATTCTTAGCTTATTAATTTAGTTAGTAATAATATTTAAAGTAGTGCTTATTATATAGATAATATTAATACCTTAAATTATCCTATATAGCTCAGAGGCTAAGGCACTCCTTATAACTCTTTTAAATTTAGTTAAGCTATATATTATAATATATTACAGCCTCTAACTAATAGCTATAGAAGAATAGCAGAGGTATCTCCTATAGAAAAAAAACACTACGGATACGACGCGGTATTACGCCTAAAACGGGAAAGAAGCACGAAATTAGATTCCTTATTATTATTTACCCCCCCTAGCAATAGCGTATTATATAAGGAAAGTAAGCAGTATAAGGGGCATAATAATTAATAAATTTTCATATAAATCTGTAACTAATAAAAAACAAGGCACTACTTAGGAAGAAATATAGTATTAAGGAGAGAATCCTAGAGTAATAGTAGCATAGGAAAAACTAAAGAGTAAAATAAAATTACTAAAGGAATTAATAATAAAAGTTATTCTAAAGGTAGAAATAATAAAAGTATAGGCTTTTATTAGAACTATTATATAAATTACTATAAATATAGAAAGGGAGATAGCCTAAATAAGAACTAGTATAGGAGGCCTATAGGCTTTAATTATAAAAGCAGTTAATAGTAAGGTAGAAACCATAGTTAAAAAGGTAATTAAAGAGGTAATAAAGGCTATTCCTAGGACTAGATTAGCGGTTAAGGGGACTTAGGTAACTATTATAGCTTATAAAGCTATAGGGCAAAATATAATAATCCCTTTAGCTTAAATAGAGGGTATGGCGATACCAGCCTGCTATTACTAAAAAGTAATAGTAAAGGAAAATACTATTAGTAAGGCAGTTAGGAACAGATTGCCAGGGGAGATTATAAAGGCAGTAAATAGCGCTATTAGTATAGAGGAGGTAGTAGTAGTATGCTAACTATAAAGTAGAGATATAGTTATTATATTTACTAAAGTAGGAAGGAAATAAAAGGAAAACACAGCCTAGGTAAGAGTTACCTTTAGACCTAAGGTAAAAGTAAATAGAAAGATGTTTAGTATAATTATTAAGGGATTCCTAATATAATTAACAAACCATATTATAATTAAGGATATAAGGAAGAATACTAAAAAGGAGAATGGTTTAAACACAGTAAAGATAATAGTATAGAAGCTAAAGGGAATAGTAATAAGGGCATTACTAGTAGTTAGTATTAAGGGCACTAAGGCAGTGAACTACCTATGCCATAGGGGAATAGTATACTAAGCAGAGATTTTTAATACTAAGCTATATAATAAGATAATCCACCTAAAGTAATATTATAACTACTATAAGATTAGGCATATTACTAGGCACTATAAGGAGAAAGCAAGATATAGCAGGTATACTACTAGAAAACACCCTAAGGGAGAGAGAACTTACCTGATATTAATAAGTAAGGTATAGGAGAGATGCTTAAATTATATAAGGGTATATTTAGTATAGTCTTAGCTATACTTAGTAAGTAATAATAGATAGTAGCAGGCAAGAGAGGCTTATGCTATAAGGCCGCTATTCTTCTATAGCCATTAGTTAGAGGTTGCAACGGCTACTATAGGCAAGAGTTATTATAAAGAAGAAACTAGGGGACTAACAGAGAGGCAGCTAAGAGGAAAGAGCATATAACTAAGGGGCCTTTTTGCAAAATAAACTTATAAGCTATGATTAGGACGACAGAGACCGGCAGAGAAAGGCATAATACTGGCCTTTTTATAACTAACTAGAGGGCAAAACAATACTAAAGCCAGCCTAACCAGGGTGCTTTAAAGCATATAATAAAGTACATAATTAAGGTTATATACTAAAATATACAGAAGAAAAGCAATCTAGTATATCTAGCATTAGGGCATAATGTTAGCCCTAAGGTAATAGCCATCTAGGAACCAGGAGGTTATAATAATATACTGCTAAATCTATCTTAAGGGCACTATATATTAGTAATATATAGTAGAAGAATAGTAATTTATATATATTAAAAGGTTAAGATAGGACTTTAGACTATAGGGAGGGGGGAGGATTAGTATAGTATTAAGCTATATAAAGTAAAGGTATATAATATCTATTCCCTAGCTTATAAAAGGAAGTAGTAAACGCCTTTATAATACTTTGCTAATACTTAGGTAAAGGGCCAGAGTATGTTTATAGGGAACTTTAACTAACACTACCTCTTATAAGACAGATTCAGCCAAACCTCTTAGGGGCATAATAAGATATTAGAATTTATAATAAGGTAGCAACTCAGCCTAGCTATGCTGTTTAAGGAAGTAATAAGAAGAGAACATAGCAGCAGGAATAGCACTATTAACTATGTATAGACTACTTATAACATTAGTATTAAATTCATTAGGCTAGTAGAAATCACCAGATCTGACCATATGCCTTAGCTTATTAGTATTAGAATAAGTAAGGAATTAAGCAATAGCCTAGGGTTAGTCCAGGGTTAGAGGACAGCAGATAAGAACCTTATTATAGCAAAGGCTTTAAACAGGCTTAGAAAGGAAGGGTTAGAGCTCCTGCTATATAACTAGCAGAAAATCAATAACTATATATAATAGCTTACCTAATAACTTACAGAGATAGCTAATATAATAGCACTTAAATAACCTTAAGGGCACAGTAAACCACAGCCTTAGTAGAATAAAAGGGTAAAGAATATAATAGTAAAGGCAAGATATGCTAATAAGTAGTAGTAGTAATAATAGACATAGAAATTATAGCAGGCCTTAATAAAAGCTATAGGAAAACAGGATTATATAATCTTAAAAGAGAAGAGAAGTAGTTAGTAATAGGCAGTTAGCAAGTTATCTAGGTCTAAAGGGAGCCTCTAGACCCTAGAGCACTAGGCCTGGCTATAGAGTAGACTCCCTCCTAAGATATAATAGGTCCTACTACTAACTTAGCTAAGAGATAACAGTAGGAAGGAGATAGTAAAGGTTATATATAAGGGTAAGGTAAAGGCATTTATAAAGAGGTTCTTTTCCTTATCTATAGCTAGGGCTCTAGGTCTAGAGATAAAGGCAGAGATAAAATACTATAGTAATAATCAGGTGGTTCCCGTGTTTATAGAGGAGGAAATTAGAGAAGTTATAAAGAATACAGTAAGTTAGAAAGCCCTAGGGCTAGATAAGCTGCTAATAGGTTTTCTTAAGCTATACAAAGCAGCCCTAATATTATGTTTAACATGCCTTGTAAATACATACTACGGTTTAGGACACTATTCAGCCTCCTTCTAATAAGCAAAGGTAGTAGTTCTATATAAACCTAGGAAAACCCCTAAGGAGTTAGGCAGACCAGGGGGGTAAAGGCCGATATTACTGTTAAATATAATAGAAAAAGTGATTAAGGGAGCTATTATAAGGAGGATTACTACTATAGCAGAGAAAGGCTATATACTACTAAATATATAAATAAGCAATAGGGCTAGTAGGTTAATAGAGGTAGTACTAAGTATGCTAAAAGAGGTTATAAGAATAGCATAGTATTACTAGGGAATAGTATTATTACTATAGCTAGATATTACTAGGGCATTTAATACTATTAGCTATAAATAATTAATCTGCACTATAAAGGAGTTAGGACTGCTAGGGTAGATAGCCAGATAGGCACAGGGCTTTATATTAAAAAGGAAAGTATAATTAGCGTTTAACAGACGTATTACTAAGGAAATCCAAGTCACTGCAGGGGTTCTATAAGGGTTATTAGCGTCTCCTATCCTTTTCCTGCTTTATATTATATTACTATATTAAAGACTAGTAGTAGTAAAATTAATATTAACATTAGGGTTCTTAGATAATATAAATATTATAGCATATAAAAAAACAGCAGAGGAGACAAAAGTATAACTAGAAAGAGCCTGGAGAATATGTAAAAAGTAGTTAAAGGAGTATAGGCTAAGGTTTAACCTAAGGAAGAGCAAGCTAATATACTTTATAAGGAAGAGGCAGGCGATTATAATAATAATCCGACTTAGAGAAACAACAATATAACCGATATAATTAGCACAATTTCTAGGGGTTTAGATTTACCAGAAGCTTTATTAGTTAATCTATATAAAGAAGGTAAATGCTAAATTATTACAGCAGAAGTTAGTACTTATAGCGCTAGCTGCATTTACATAAGGATGCTAACTAGAGTGTGCAAGATCCCTTTATATATAGGTAATAAGAAGCATAATAGCTTATAGAGCTAGGATATACTATACCCGCAGCAAGTTAAAAGGGATAGCATAGGGGGTAGTAAAGGTATTTATAAGAAAACAGAATAAATGCTTAAGGCAGGTTATAGGGGCATATAAGGCAACACTAGTAACACTCTTAGAGACAGAAGTAGCAGTGCCGCTAGTGGATTTATACCTTAATTATATTAAGCAATAATTCTACTAAAGACTTAAGGATAATAGTATAAGCAAGAAGATATAACAGGCCTGTAATTTAATAGCATCGTAGCTATAATGCTAAGGAAGAGGCTGCTAACGCAATCACTATAAGGCGTTTCCTAATACCCCCCCCCCCCTCCCTAGCAGCCTTATAGCTAAATAGGAATTAGAGAGGGAGTGGGAAAAACAGTGGATATAGTAAAGGTATAAGGCTTAGGTAAGAAGAAAACGGGCAAAAGTAATAATAGTAAATAAGGAACCTAACTTTAAGAGCATAAAAAAGATAGTAAGGCTTTATAATAGCCTACTAAAGCATAAATCTACAGCCTTAGTGCAGCTTTAAACAGAAAAGATAGGGCTAAATACCTTCCTCTATAACAGATAGATGCCTAAGGTAACATTACTAATATGTTAATACTAGGGAGAAAATAAGGATATTTACCACCTTATCCTATTATGCCTAAAATATAACTATTTAAGGCTGATTCTAGTAGTGCCTATAATAAGAAACCTACGGGAACTTAGGGTAGTGCTTAATAATAAAAAGCTAGCACTAAATATTATAAAGTAAGTGCTCTTAACTAGGTAACTTCAGTAGTATAGGTTAGCAGAGGAGCTTTATAAGGCATGGTAGATATATAATAACAAGGCTAAGAAAGGGACTAAAGGTAATAAAAACAATAAAATAAAAAAGGAATAGCTAAATTAAAAAGGGAGGTGCTTATAAGGGGTTTTTACTAACATACTAACCTTTTATATAAAGCATGACTATACTTTTATTATTATCTGCAGTTCTAGGGGAATTAGCAGATATCTTATACTAATAGTTAAAAATAATAAAGACTTTATATTAGAGGCTTAGCGGGAGCTATATGGAAGAATATGGGTTTTCTCCCCTATCTTAGGGTTTTTCCTATATTAAGAAGTTAGTTGATGAACTAGTTAGTGGCTCTAGCTACCTAGCGTACATGAATATAATATATATATTATAATATTTCCTTTAAGGGTAAATTCAGAGGTATTATTATTCTTTCTTTTATTACTTAGGATAATTATATAGCCTAATTAAGAGCTAAGGTCTTTATTATTTATAAAAGAACCATTAATAAAGACATAAAAAGCAGCATTTTCTAGTGAGAGAGGCATGTATTAAAGTCCACGGTCTTGATTATTAATTTGCTATTAAAGTCTTTTATTAAGCCTTAAAATATTATTAGATTCTAGTTATTAAACTTAGACAGTAATAGAAAGATTGTAAAATGCTTTAGGTTAATATATTAGAGCAATATACGCTCCTTAGGCTTGCTGTTTAATATATTTTGCTTAGTTAGTTAGGTTATTAGCTTATAATAGCTTCCTTCCTTATGCCTTTGATTATAAAAAGAAGGTATTATTATCAACTTTACTTAAAATGCAACTATTAAACATTAATAGTATTAAAATCATTAACCTCTCTTTTAGCTTTATAAGGAATTTAGCATTCTTTAACTTAACCTATTTATAATTAAAAAATTTAGCATTACTAAGTCCTAAGGTATTATTAGTCTGTATTTTAATAATTTTAAAATATAAGCTTTTACTAGAAGAAATAAGAAGATAAGGGTTATATATAGAGGTTATTATCTGTAGTCTCTGATAATAATAATTAAAATACATCAACTACTAATATGTACTAGCCTTTGCTATTCCGTATAGCAGCTTAATTATAACTATAATAACATTTAGCGGGTAAAGGTATGTAATCTATGCTGGGAGCTTTATAAGAATTATGCAATTAAGCTTTATCTGTAACTATATATATGCTTAGGTAATATCCCTTAACTAAGCCATAATGCCTTCCTTTTTTAATAAGGAAACAAGGGTAATAATAAGCCTTTAACTAGCTCTTTAAATCATTAGGGACTGTATAAAAATAACTTCTTTTCCTTAGTTACTATAGCCTTAGATAATATATTATAACTTTTTATATAGGGAGTTAGTTGCCTTGCCTTTAACTTCTCTTACTATTTATAAGTTAAAGAGTCTTTTGCCTTTATGCCTTTATAGGTTAAATTTTATAAATTTAAACATATTCCTTACTATTAAAGCATTAATTTCTGCTTTATTAGAGAGTTTAAAAGGTTTTCTAGGTATATTAATTTTTCCTTATATATAGAGGTTAATTATAAGTTAAAAATCGGCCTTTTCTTTCTTAGTAAGAAAAGCCTCTGCTTAAGGATGTTTCTAGGGTCTTTTATATTCTCTTTATAGTAGAGTTATTAGGTTATTAAAGGGGTTCTTATAATTTTTATTACCTTAAACCAGATCTTCCTTATAAACCAGGTCTTTCTTATAAGAAGATTCTACCTTTAGTAAGGTTATATATGGTTTAATAACTATAGACTAAAACTTTATAAGGCTATAAGGCATCTTAATAATATAAGTCTCTCCTTTTATTAAGAGAAGCTTATAGAGGCTAGTTTATCTGCCTTTTTTATAATAAACTTATATATTAGAATTTAAGGGAAAAGTATATATAAGCAGGGTTATTAGGCTGTTATAAGTATTAAGAGTATTATGGACTTAGTACCTTATAAGACTATGCCTTACTTTATCTATTGCTTTTTAAAGTGTCTTAGCTTTTTAGGCAACTGTAAAGCTTAGGGGGGAATTATTTATTATCCTTAGATAGGTTCTAAAGACTAAGAGGGTAGGAATAAGGCTATTTAGACTAGTAGAGTTGTTAACTGCTTTAATAGCTATTTATAGTATCTGCTCTTTTAGGAGAAGACTATTAGCTTTAGTCTTAATAATATTATATGCTCTATAAAGAGGGGCATAATATTGCTTAAGTTTTCTAATATTATTATAAGCCTTAATAGGAACTTTATTAATATTAATTAATAATAGTTAAGCTAAATACCTGAATTTACTAAAAGCAAAATTCTTTTTAGTATTATAAACTGTTGGAATCGCTCGTCTTGAGGATGGAAGGGATACACAATAGTAACCGGGAATTATGGGTCATACACACAATGCGCATGCCCTGATTGGCTGGATTACTATGTTATATGACCTAGGGCAGTACTATGGCTATAATACCACACTTCTACATCGTCCCCCTCTTTTCCCTTTAGACAATTATAACCATATAGAAATCAGACCTTTATTACCCCCCCTACGTTATTACTGCAGCAAACGTACCCTGTGAAACCATCACTAATTAGTGGTTATTATAACTATAGATTGGCTAGGAATTAACAGAAGAGACAAACTTCTAATATAATGCACTTATTCACTTAATTGCGCAGAATCCGTTGTTTATGCTACCTAAAAGCAACTTTTTTTATTATTATTGACTTTTACTACTTATTTACAATTATTAAGAAAGTTTTTTTATAAAATTTACCCCTTATTATTAATTTACTACTAGTCCACAATTAAAGTATCTTCTTTGCCGTCTATTACAGAGAAAACACTAAAAATAGCTTTAACTTCCACTACTAGAGCTAATTAACCTATCTAAGACTCCCTTCCTATAAAACTCTAAAAGTATTCCAACTACTTTACAAAGAAATAGGCCAAAGCTAATAAACAAATTAACCCTAAAAAAGCTATAACTTTTAAACTCTATAATAAATTTACCTACTATGTTAACTAGTATAAATCTAGTAACTAGAAAGGTACTAGGTTTCTGTTCATATACTAAGAAGACTTTAAAGGATAAAATGCTGATATTTTCAAGAAGATTACCCCTAAGGTCTAACAAGTACTTCGAGATATTCTTTAAGATTAAGGAATTAATACGTAAGAAGAATTACAAAGACTAATTAACCATATACTTACTAATTTAGTTAGTATAAATAATTCTGTCTTCTTTTCTAATAGAAGGCTCCTGACAGGAAACAACACTATTAACACATTAATATTAATAATAACCTCACCTCCCCCTAACCCTCTTAACCCTCCTACTAAAGAAATAATAATGAAAATAACAATCCCCTCTCCCCTAAAATAACAAATTATATTAAAGGAAATCACTAATATAAACTAAAAAGCCTTAAACTCTCTTACTAGAGTTTATAATAAGGAAAACAAGTATTCTAGAACACTTTTTAACTTTATATATCCTAAAGTCCTAATCTTTAAGGATATCTATATAGCATAAGAAATTTCGCCTAAGTTATACCTGTTTGTACTATTAATAATGCTTATAGGCAATGCCTATAAGTATTACCTTAAGAAATTTAGCAAAAGACTTGTTTTATTTAATATAATAACTAAGCAAATAAAGGAAACCTTTAAGACTAAAGAAAATCAAAAATTCTACTAAACATGATTTTAAGAGATAAAGTTTCATTGCGTTATAGCTAAAAATCTAATAAAGACTAAACTTAAATGTTTAGAATTAATAATTTAATAGCTCTTACACCTATTTAATAGTCTTTACCCCCCCTCTAAGAAAGATATAATCCTTAGGCGCCAACTAGAAATATCTATTTAAGATAGCCCTAAATTTAACCAGATAACCTACGTCTGAACCAATACCTATAAAGGCGTAGTTAGTGATATTCACCACTGCCTTATAACGAAAGATATAATAGAACCTGTTTTAAAATTATTCACAAGCTAATAAATCACAAGAGAAAACAAGTACCAACCTTAAAACACTACCCCGAGCACTAATATAGTCTTGTTTACTGACTGATGATATTTACAAGCTTCCTAACCCTAAAATAAAGCTAGATCTAAGAAATGCTTTATCTGTTATAAAGAAAAATGTTAGTTAACTAATTATCCTATCTCTAAACAAAAGAAAGCAAAAGAAACTTAGTAAAGCAACTAAAGGCATAAATCCCCTCCTTCTGAACACTAATTTCACGCATTCTTATAAGCATTTAAAGGTAAAGACAAAGAGTTATTACCCCTAGACAGCAGGGATGAGGATGAATATAAAAAGGCTGCCTGGAATGTAGTATTTATTGTATTTAAAGAAGAAAAGGCATAAAGTAATAGAGAAGCATAAGAAACCCTTACATTTATAACTTTCTTTATGCAAGCACCTAATCCCCCTCTCTTTTCTGCCTTAACTGTAAATTTCCTATAAGATAACACCTTTAAATACGTATTATTTATTAAAGACCCTTACGACTGCAACACTAATAAAACCACACAAAAGTAGGTATTTCTTGTGGATTTATAATATACTGCAGAAACGTTTTACGGTATCCTACTAGATACTAAAGCAGCCGGAATTTTAACTACTAGCCAAGGTTAAGTTAAAGCCTTAATGCGCCTTATAACAGACCTTACAATTAAGCCTTCTTCTAACTAGAGAACTATTAACTTTAGTGCCAGAAGTATAACCTTAAATAGCATTTTAAAGCTTCCTATAATCTTTAGTACGATTTCTTTCTATATTCTTAATAGTGCCATACCTTTCCTATATTTTATTATAAATATGGATAAAATAGGTATTAAGCTTAATAATCTTAAGAACCTCTTTATCTAAGGAGAAAAGAAAGTACCTATTATTAGAAAATAAGGATATCCTTAGTAGATAATTAGTTCCTAAGAACCTGCCGTCTTTATGCTCTTAAAAGCAGAAATTTACTAACTTTATTATTAATTTAGCTACCCTTTAATCAACCAACTACACAACCTTCTTGCTAAGGCTAGTGAAGATTTCAACAGAGGTGATATAAGAAGGATCACGCATGCCTGCCACTAATATCAGATGAACACTAAGACTCTTAGTAGATTTAAGTTCACCCTTAAAGATGATCTTAAATTTAATTATAAAGTCCTTGTTAATATTATGCAAATTAATAAAAAGCCTGTCCTCTATATTATTAACTTAGCAACTTTATTTTAAGCTGCTTGCTTTCTTAGACCCTAATAATAAAAAGCTTAAGATATCTAGAATGCCCTTAAGGAATGTTAAATTAATACATATCTTAGTCCCCTAGACTAGATAGTTTATAATGCTAAAAGAAACTTTGCTTCTAGCGAATTTAAGCATTTAGCTTAACTATTGTTAATTAATATTAATAAAGTCCCTGTTAAAGCACACAATAGCATCGGAAAACTTAAGCAATATCACGCCTCTCTTTAAAGAGCATATAATATTATTAAGACTAAAGCTTACGGTCTTCTCTTAAAAAAACAGATGCTTTAAATGGCTGTTAAAGCAGTTAACAACTCCGCCGGCCTAAATAGCCTTATCCTAACCCTCTTAGTCTTTAGAATATATCTAAGGATAATAAATGACTTTCCCCTAAGCCTTATAGTTACTTAGAGAGCTAAGATGCTTTAAGAAGCAATAGACAAAGTAAGGCACAGTCTTATAAGGCATTAAGTTAATAATGCCCTTAATACTTAAAATGGCCTAATAACCCTACTAACACATAATCTTCCCTTAAACTCTGATGTATAAGTTTATTATAAGAAAGGTAGATGGACTGGCCTATACAAGCTTCTTTTAATAAAAAAAGAGACTTATATTATTAAGATGCCTTATAGCCCTATAAAGTTTCAATCTATAGTTATTAAGCTATACATCACTTCGCCAGAAGCAGAGACTTCTTATAAGGATGACTAAGCTCAAAATAAGGAAGCTATAGAAATAGCTTTAACTTCCTAAGAAGGGCAAGGCCTATGCCCAAACAACCTAAACCAGGAAAACGCCAAGATTAACGAAAATATTTATAAGACTCTCCCTGACAAAATTGTTTATAAGACTTCTCCTAATAAAATTGTTTATAAGACTCCCCCTGATAACCCTATAAATCCAACACAAAAAGGCCGTAGAAGACCTTAGAAATACCCTTAACCAGAAGCTTTCCTTATAGAGAAAGAAAAGGCAGATTTTTAACTTATAATTAACCTCTGCGTACAAGAAAAGATAACCATGCCTGGAAAACCATTTAAACTCTCTAATAAGGCTAAGATTAATACTCTACTAGCGAGAAATGTTTTTGAATTTATTTAATTTAACCCTTAAAAGCATAGAAATAAGAGACTCTTTAGTTCATAAATAGTGCATAAGGTTAAGGGCAAAGCAACTAATTCCCTATACGAAAAATCATAATATGTTATTTAAGGCCATAGTAACTATAAGAAAGAGGTTATCCTTATGCAGTCCCTAACAATTTAAAGAGCTAGCCAGAGGCTTATTATTACTCTTGCTCTATTATTAAAAAGAGAAGGCATTATGGCTTAGTTAAGGAATATTACCTAAGCATACGTACAGTCATAGACAAAGCTTAATTATACAATCCTTGCAAAGCTTCTAGCACAGATTACACACCTCTACCCGCTAGATATTATTATAGTTATAATAAAGCCGCTTTACGGAATTGCAAAAGCAGGCATGCATTAGTAGTTAACGTATTTTAATCATTATTATTAGAAGCTTTAAATGATTACTTCTACTTACAACCTATGTCTACTTATTTCTTTAAAGGAAAGCTCTTGTTTTAAACTTATTAGAATGCAGACTAATAACATATTAGGCCTTAGTAATACTAAATTCTTTAATTATAAAGAAGTTAAGTTAAAAAATGCCGGATTTCTTGTAAAGCTAAAGCAACGCCTAGAGAAATCAATACTATTAATGTTTAATGGTTGCATTTTAAGCGAAGCTAATAATAACACCTTCTTCCTATAATAAAAGGCATAAGGAAAGAAGTTATTAAAAGTTAACCAGGATAATTAAGCTTAATATATTAAGCAGAGGGCTTAAGGTGTATATATTGCTTTTATCTGCTAACTTAAAGCCTCTTATAATCTTTCTGTTACTACCTAAAGTTAATAATTAAAACCTGATAATATAACAAAGCTTAATAAAAGGCTTAAGTAGTAAATTAATAATCAGACTTGTGGACTTTGCTACATACCTCTCTTACTAGAAAATGCCTCCTTCTATGTTTTTGTTAATAGCTCCTTTACTAATAACAAAGACCTCAGCTTATAACTCAGCTATGTAATTATTCTTAGCAATAAGGAAAAGAATATTAATGCCTCTAAATTCATGCTTATAGGCAACATTATAACCTATAGCTCTATAAAATCTAAAAGAGTTATAAGAAGCGCCTTAGTATTAAAGCTGTATAGAATGGTCTAAGGAGTTAATATTGCTTATATAATAAGTATAACTTTAAGGATTATTACTAATTAATTAAACAAGCTAAACATCCTAATTGTAATATACACTAACTCTTTTTTATTATATGAGTATATTATTAAATTAGGTACTATAAAGGAGAAAAGGCTTATAATTAATATTATAGCACTATAATAGTTATATAAACAAAGGGAAATCGCAGAAATCCGATGGATAAATAGCCATAATAACCTTACTAACGTAATAATAAAGGCTTCCCTAAATAGAAGCCTTAAGACCTTCGTAACTAAGAATAAGGCTTAGATTTAAGTAAAAGGTTAGGTAAAGAGACCGGTATTAAGCATTAAAGCTAAAGCTGCTTAAGCACGTAATAAAGAGTTTAAATGCAATAAATCCGAACGTGATTGATTAAGGGACTTTAAGGATGCTTTAGACTAGGGAAAAGTCATTTATTTAGGTAATATTTCTTATGTATTGCAACGTTATTGATTTTTGCTTATTTGTTAATTTTTACGGATTTTTTACGTATTTTAGAGCAATTCCTCTTTTTTAATAAAGAGAGAGTTTGCGAGTATTAGAATTGCTTGTCTTAAGGATGGAAGGGATATACAATAATAACCGGGAATTATAGGTCATATACACAATATACATGCCCTAATTGGCTGGATTACTATGTTATGTAACCTAGGGCAGTACTGTAGCCACAATACTACACTTCTGCATTGTCTCTCTCTTTTCCCTTTAAATAATTACAACTATATAGAAATCAGACCTTTGTTACCCCCCCCACGTTATTGCTGCAGCAAACGTACCCTGTGAAACCATCATAAACTATTTAGTTTAGGGGTCTAAGATATGTATTAATCTAGCACTCTTTAAGGGCATTCTAGATATCTTAAGCTTTTTATTATTAGGGTCTAAGAAAGCAGGCAGCTTAAAATAATATTACTAAATTTATAATATATAGGACTAGCTTCTTATTAATTTATATAATATTAATAAGGACCTTGTAGTTAAATTTAAAATTATCTTTAAAAGTAAATTTAAATCTACTTAAAGCTTTTGCATTTATTTGGCATTAATGGTAAGCATATGTAATTTTTCCTATATTAGCCTTATTAAATTCTTTACTAGCTCTGGCAAGAAGGTTATTTAATTAGTTAATTAACGGATAACTAAATTAGCAATAAAGTTAATAAATTTGGGTTTTAAAAAGCATAAAGATGGCAGGTTCTTAAGAACTAGCTGTTTACTAAGGATGTCCTTATTTCCTAATAATAGGTACCTTTTTATTTCTTTAGATTAGAAGATTTTTAAGATTATTAAGTTTAATACCTATTTTATTTATATTTGTAATAGAATATAAAAACAGTATAGCACTATTAAGTATATAAAAAGGTATTATGCTGAAAATTGTTAGAAGCTTTAAAATACTAGTTAAAGTTATAGTACTGGCTTTAAAGGTAATAGTCCTTTAGTTAAAAGAATGTTTAATTATAAGGTTTTTTATAATCTTTATTAAAGTATTAACTTAGCCTTAGCTAGTATTTAAAATTCCTAATGCTCTTGTATCCAGAAGTATACTATAAAATATATTTAATACATATCTTATATTTATAAGATATATGTATTATTAAGGTGTTTTATTAGTATTGCAGTTATAGGGTTCCTTAAGGAATAAGGCATATTTAAAAGCATTATTCTATAAGAAGTTTATAGTTAATACTAAGAAGAGCAGTGGATTTAGTGTTTATATAAAGAATGTTATAAAGGAAAGAGTATTATAAGCCTCTCTATTGTCTGGTTTCTTTTTCTTATTAGTAGTAAGGAAAGCAGCGTTTTAAGTGGCTTTTTTATGCTTATTCTTACTACTATTATTAGTAGTAGTAAGTTAGGCTATTTTGCCTTTATAGGCCTATAGAAATGTATAGTATTAGCATTTAAAAGGTGGTTTTTAGTGTTTTCTATTATTTTACTAAGTTATTCTTGCTTTCTTTTACTTAGAGGTAGGATAATTAGTTAACTAATATCCTTCTTGATAGTAAATAAAGTATTTCTTTAAGCTTGCTTTAGCTTAAGGTTTTTTATAATATATAGCTTATAAATATTATTAGTTTGTAAACATTACTATGTTAGTGTTCTGGTCTGTAAACTAGGTAATAAGGGCATTGTTATTAGTATTTATTAGTAACTAACTTATAGAGGTTAGTAGTATGTTTATTGCTAAGAGGTAATTTTAAAGATTACTAATAAATCCTTTAAAAGTTGGCATATTTCTAAATTTAGTATTATAGAAATTGTTATTATTTTCTATTACTTATTATACTTAATAAAGAAGGATTGTATCTTGCTTAAGAGGGTTATAAAGGCTATTAAATATTTTTATAAGTTAGTTAAGAAGGATTTCTAAGTATTCTAACTTATTCTTTATTAGGTGCTTTATAATAATATAGTAAAGGCATAAATTAGTAAATTGTGTTTTATAAAAGCTCTTATTCTCAGGTGTTTTAAAGTGATTCCTAATATTCTAAGTTATTTCCTTAAATAGGATTATCTTTACTCTAAAGTATTTAAAGAAGTATATATAGGCTTTATCTTAAAGTATAATAGGAAAGGCTTTTAAGTAAAGTAAGGGGAAAACTCTTGCTTAAGAATATTTCTCTTTAAAATATAATAACTTCTTATTAATAAAGTTATATACTTCTCTAGAATATTACTCTTTTTTTTAGTAAAGTCTCTTAAAAGTATTAAGGGCTTTTTAATTACTATTAGAAAGTGTTTTAGTTAGGTTTTCTAGTTTGGGTTAAGGGTCTTCAGTTAAATAAAAATCTTTATTATTATTAGAATCCTTATTATTAGGAAGTTTAAGTTATTAAATCTCTTTTCCTTTCTTAGTTGCTTTTTCTAGTAAAGGTTTATAAACTATATTAGGGTTAATATTTAAAATATTAATAAGATCTTTAGAGATATTTAATCTTAATCCTCTGGCTGTTTTAACACTATTATTATTAAGGTAATTATAAAGGGTATACTTAAGATTGTTATTAATTTTATTAAAAGTATCCTTAGTTTAATTTTTATAGTCCTGCTAGAAGTTAATAAGGAGATTACGCCCTTTTTCTTTATTAAGAATATAGTAGTTAATTATATATATAATATGGTTATTAATCTGTTATTTAGTAGCTATATTAATATTAAACCATATATAACCTTACTAGAGGTGGAATCTTCTTATAAGGAAGACCCGATTTATAAGAATACCCCGGCTTATGATGAAAATCGTGAGAACCCCCCTGATAACCTAATAACTCTACTACAAAGAGGACGTGAAAGACCCTGGAAATACCCTTAAGTAAAGGCTTTTCTTACTAAGAAAGAAAAGGCCGATTTTTAACTTATAATTAACCTCTGTGCATAAGGAAAAGTTAATATACCTAGAGAACCTTTTAAACTCTCTAATAAAGCAGAAATTAATGCTTTGCTAATAAGAAATATATTCAAATTTATAAAATTTAACCTGTAAAGGCATGGAGGCAAAAGACTCTTTAGTTTGTAAATAGTAAGAGAAGTTAAAGGTAAGGCAACTAACTCCTTGTATAAAAAGTCATAATATATTATCTAAGGCTATAGTAACTAAGAAAAAGAAGTTATTCTTATATAGTCCCTAACGATTTAAAGAGCTAGTTAAAGGCTTATTATTACCGTTGCTCCCTTATTAAAAAAAGAAGGCATTATGGCTTAGTTAAGAAATATTACTTAGGTATACGTGTAGTTACAGACAAAGCTTAATTGCATAATTCTTATAAAGCTCCTAGTATAGATTACATACCTTTACCTGCTAGACGTTATTATAGTTGTAATTAAGCTGCTATATAGAATAGCAGAGGCTGGCATATATTAGTAGTTAATGTATTTTAATTATTATTGTTAAAAGCTATAGATAATAACCTTCACATATAACCCTTATCTTCTTATTTCTTCTAGTAAAAGCTTATGTTTTAGAATTATTAGAATGCAAACTAATAATACCTTAGGGCTTAGTAATGCTAAATTTTTTGATTGTAAAGAGGTTGAGTTAATAAATGCTGAATTCCTTATAAAGCCAAAAGAGAGGTTAACGATTTTAATACTATTAATGTTTAATGTTTGTATTTTAAGCAAAGTTAATAATAATACTTTCTTTTTGTAATAAAAGGCATAAGGAAGGAAGCTATTATAAGTTAATAACCTAACTAACTAAGCGAAATATGTTAAATAGTAAGCATAAGGAGCATATATTACTCTAATATATTAACCTAAAGCATCTTACAATCTTTCTGTTACTACCTAAGTTTAATATTTAAAATCTAATAATGTTTTAAGGCTTAATAAAAGACTTTAATAGTAAATTAAAAATTAAGACTATAGACTTTAATATATATCTCTCTTACTAAAAAACGCTGCTCTTTATATCTTTATTAATAGTTCTTTTATAAATAATAAAGACCTTAGCTCTTAACTAGGCTATGTAATTATCCTAGGTAACGAAAGGAAGGATAACAATACCTCCGAGTTTACCCTTAGAGGAAATATCATAACATATAGCTTAACTAAATCTAAAAGAGTTATAAGAAGTGCCTTAGCTTCCAAGCTATATAAAATGGTTTAAGGTATTAATATTACCTATATAATAAGCACTACTTTAAATATTATTACTAACCGACTTAATAAGCTAAGAATCCTAATAATAATATGCACTAATTCTTTCTTATTATATAAATATATTATTAAGCTAGGGATAATAAAGGAAAAGAGGCTAATAATTAATATTATAGCTTTATAGCAATTATATAAAAGGAGGGAAGTAGCTAAGATATAGTGGATTAATAGCAATAATAATCCTGTAAATATAATAACTAAAGCTTTACTAAATAAAGCTCTTAAGACCTTTATAATAAAGAATAAAGCCTAAATCCATGTAAAAGAATAGGTTAAAAGACCTATTATAAGAATTGCCGTAAGAGCTGCTGCTAAAGCCGCTAAGGATTAGGAAAGTCCTAATTTCTTACTAAATTTAATGGCAAATTAAGCGCCCAATAAAGAGTTTAAATTTAATGAATTTAAACGCAATTATAAGCGCCTAATTTAGTAGGATTAAACGCAGGAATTGCACCCTTTGGCCCCCCCCCCCTTATAACACTCTTTGCCCCCATAACTATTCAGCCTGGACTAATAAAAGTCATTCATTTAGAGGATGTTTTTTTTTGCTTTATTACTTGTTTGTTAATATCTGATTATTAGGGCGTTTTATGTATTTTTTCGGAGCGATTCCTTTTCTTTAATAAAGAGAGAATTTATAAGTGTTAGAATCGCTTATATAGAGGATAAAAGGGGTACGCTGCATTAACTAGGAATTATAGGTTGCATATAAAATGCATGCACCCTAATTAGCTGGATTATAGGTTATATAACCTAGGGCTGTAACGTGGCTATAACACTACACATTTATATTATAGCCTTCTTCTCTTCCTTCTTAGAATATATATAATAAATTAAATTAGATTACCCCCCCCCCTTACTACTTCGTTGCAGCTGCATTGGATAGTAACCTGCGCGTTACTAACATATATATAACTAAAGGTAATAATAAGTATAGTAGCTAAAGTATATATAAAACGGTTTAAACATTACTAGTAGCATTTTTATAGATTCCCTTATTAGATTATTTCTAATTATAGTTTAAATTAGCTTAGTTATTTTTAAATTATACTTTATAAGTAAGTAGGTATTAAGTAACTATTATTTATATTTTATTATTCTTAAATAAACAGTAGTATAAAATAAGTAAACTAAGAGGTATAAGCAGTTCTATAAGTAGTTATTACCTTTTTATAATTTAACTAAGCTAACTATTTACTAGCTTATTAAATAGTACTTAATAACTAAATCTTTATAATAACTAGTATAAGTATAAATCAGGCACTAAAGGGCTTTAATATTAAATTAATTTAGTATATACTAAATAAGACTAAAAGCCTAACCTTATTTAAGGGAAAAGCTATATTATTCCTAAAATATATCTAGAAGGGAATAATAATAGTATAAGCTATAATTAATTTTATATAATAGTATTAGTAGGATATAGTAAATATTTCCTAGTGTCTAGTAGAATATTACTAAATAGGGGATTTTATATAGTTAAATCTTTATTATATAAAAATAAACCATTTTAGCTAAAAACTTAACTAAGTAAAGGCAAAATATAAGGTCTTAAAAACGCTAACTCTACTTACTATTTATTTAAATATCCTATAAAAGATATACCTAGTTTTTTATATAAACCTTATTAAGAGGGCAGCTATTAATCTGCTTTTATTATAATAGCTAGCTAATTCTAAACTAGGCCTAATACTCCTGTTTTATAAAGATAATCTCGATTTAGCAAAATATAAGATTAAGGAAATAGTAGTAATAAGAAATGCCTAGGGTTAGGGTAACTAATAGGATATATTAGTAAAATAAGTAGGTTATATTTAGCTAATATAAGAACCTTTAGAAAGTTTTTTAAATATAGTAGTACTAAAGCATTATAAGGCATAATAGGGTAATATATATAGTAATAACAGGCCTATATAAGGGGCAACCTAATTTCTAACTATAACGCTTTACTTTAACCCTTAAACAGTAAGAAGGGGGCTATATAATAGATTTAAGCTTAAAGCTTAGATTTATATAGCTAAAGAGCAGATGGCTTTATATAAGCAATATGTAAACAGCTTAGGCCCTAGTTATATATATAACTATAAAGGCAGGGTTACTAAAATTAAATAAATTTTTTCCTTCTCTTCTTCTTTATAAATAATATTCTTATTTAAGTTACTAGCTCTGCAGCAGCATTCTAGCGAGACTATAACATAATGCTAAAGCTGCTTCTATTTTTATTAAGTTTATCTAATACCTATGCAGTTACTATATTAATATAGCTACTTATTTATATATTTATTCTTTAGGTTAATATCTTTACTAAGCTAATAGTTTACTATTTTTATAGAAAAAAGTAAATATTTTATTATAGTTAAAGGTTTACTAGTAAAGTAAAAGCTATAGTTAAGTATACTTAAAGCTAAATAGCTATAGGTAAAGTTAGTAATATAAATATTATATTCACTAGCCTCTTTATTTCTTTATAAGGCCTGTCCCTTTATATATATATATATAGCTAGGGCGCGGCTTGCCTTAGTAGGTCTTTATACCCTTACGCTCTTGTCTCGTGACTCTCCTAACAGTTTTCTTAATAAGAAAAGAAAAGGTTAAAACCTTTATAATTATAATAGCTATTTTTATACTTATTAATATAATAAGTAAATTTATTATAAAGCTTAGTAGCTATTATAGTTTAAGGGTTTATTTTATTATAAGCTTTATACTAGCCCTTTATAAAGTCCTTAAATACTTTTAAAGTTTTTGTCGGAATCGCTCGTATGGATAATGGAAGGGATACGCCACATTAACTAGGAATTATAGGTTGCACACAGAATGCACGCACCCTAATTAGCTGGATTACAGGTCATGTAACCTGGGGCTGTACCGTAGCTATAACACCATACCTTTACATTATAGCCTGCTTCTTCCCCTCTTTTAGAGATATAAATGAATTAAATATTAAACCCCCCCCCCTACATTTATACTATAGCATACTTATAACCTAAGCGTTACTAATACTAATTAGTGGTTGCTAATAACTATAGATTTACTAGGTTATACCTAGAAGAGACTCGTCCGAACGCTTTTACTTATATAACTATAAGAAATTCCAACGTTATGCTAACTAAAGGATTATTTCTTTAATTGTTAACTATTAAATCGTCTATAATTATAAGAAGACTTATTTCTTATGGATCTTCTCCCTTATTGTTAACTGTTACTTATCTATAATTAAAACCAGATCTTTACTATTATTTATAAAGAACTAATGCTAACTGCTTTAATTAGTACTAAACATAAAGCCTAAAATACTAAAATGTCTTTAAGCTAAGGAAAAATAGATGATTTTAATGAATAACTCTAAAAGGATGTTTATAGAAGAGAACTTCTAAAGAGCACCCTACCCTAAAAACTTTATAAGCACTATTTAATTCTATCCTTTAATTAGACTAAGTTAGTTAACAATATTAATGTTAATACAGCTACTAAACAACAGATTAATAACCGTATTATATATACGATTAACTACTATATTCTTAATAAAGGAAAAGGGCGCAATCTCCTTATTAACTTCTAGTAAGATTATAAAAATTAGATAAAGGATACTTTTAATAAAATTAATAATAACCTTAAGTATACCCTTTGTAATTACCTTAATAATAATGGTATTAAAACAGCTAAAGGATCGAGATTGAATGTCTTTAAAGATCTTATTAATATCTTAAACATTAACCCTAATACAGAATACAAACCTTTACTAGAAAAAGTAACTAGGAAAGGATAAGAGATTTAACGACTTAAACTTTCTGATAATAAGAACTCTAATAATAAAGATTTTTATTTAACTAAAGACCCTCCCCTAGAACTATAAACCCTGACTGGAACACTTTTTAATAGTGATTAAAAAGCCCTTAATACTCTTAAAAGACTTTACTAGAAAGAAGAACAATATTCTGGAGAAGTGTATAACTTTATTAATAAGAAGTTATTATATTTTAAAGAGAAATGTTTTTAAGTAGGAGTTTCCCTCTTACTTTATTTAAAAGCCTTCCCTATTATGCTTTAAGGTAAAGCCTATATATACTTCCTTAAATACTTTAGAGTAAAGATAATCCTATTTAAGGAGATAACTTAGAATATTAGGAATTACTTTAAAACACCTAAGAATAAGAGCTTTTATAAAACACAATTTGCTGATTTATGCCTTTGCTATATTATTATGGAACATCTAATAAAGAATAAGTTAGAATGCTTAGAAATTCTTCTTAACTGACTTATGAAGATATTTAATAGCCTTTATAACCCTCTTAAATAAGATATAATTCTTCTTTATTAAGTACAATAAGTAATAGAAAATGATAACGATTTTTATAATGCTAAATTCAGGAATATGCCAACCTTTAAAGGATTTGTTAGTAATCTTTAAAATTGCCTCTTAGCAATGGATATACTACTAACCTCTATAAGTTAGTTACTAACAACTACTAATAATAATCTGAATACCCTTATTGCCTGGTCTACAGACTAAAATACTAACATAGTAATGTTCACAGACTGACGCTATTTACAAGCTATATATTATAAAAAACCTTAAGCCAGAGCGAGCTTAAAGAAATGCTTTATTTGCTATAAAGAAGGATGCTAGTCAACTAACTATCCTACCTCTAAGCAGAAGAAAGCAAAAGTAACTTAGTAGAATAATAAAAAACACTAAAAACCACCCTCTGAACGCTAATACTATGTATTCCTACAGGCCTATAAAGGCGAAATGGCCCAACTTACTACTACTAATAATAATAGTAAGGATAAACATAAAAAAGCCGCTTAGAACGCTGCTTTCCTTACTATTAATAAAAAAGAGAAACCAGATAATAAAAAGGCTTGTAATACTCTCTCCTTTATAGTATTCTTTATATAAGCACTAAATCCCCCACTCTTTTCCTAATTAACCGTGAACTTCTTATAGGATAATGCTTTTAAACATGCCTTATTTCTTAAAGACCCCTATAACCACAATACTAATAAACAACCTTAATAATATGTGTATCTTATGGATATAAGATATACAGTGGATACATTTTATGGTATACTCCTGGATATAGAAGCATTAGGAATTTCAACTACTGGCCAAGGCTAAGTTAACGCTCTGATGAAAATCATAAAGAACCTTATAATTAAGCATTCCTCTAACTAAAGGACTATTACCTTTAAAGCCGGTACTGTGACTTTAACTAGTATTTTAAAGCTTCTAATGATTTTTGGCATAATACCTTTTTATATGCTTAATAGTGCCATACTGTTTTTATATTTTATTACAAATATGGATAAAATAGGTGTTAAACTTAATAATCTTAAGAATCTTCTAATCTAAGAAGACAAAAAGGTACCTATTATTAGGAAATAGGGATATCCTTAGTGGACAGCTAGTTCTTAAGAACCTGCTATTTTTATGCTTTCTAAAGCTGAAATCCGTTAACTTTATTGCTAATTTAGTCATCCGTTAATCAACTGATTAAATAACCTTCTTACCAGGGCTGGTAAAGAATTTAATAAGGCTAATATAGGGAAAATCACGCATGCTTGCCATTAATGCTAGATGAACGCGAAAGCTCTAAGTAAATTTAAATTCACTTTTAAAGACAATATTAAATTTAACTACAAGGTCCTTATTAATATTATGCAAATTAATAAGAAGCCGGTCCTATACGTTATAGATTTAGTAATATTATTTTAAGCTGCCTGCTTTCTTATACCTTAATAACAGAAAGCTTAAGATATCTGGAATGCCCTTAAAGAGTACTAGATTAATATATATCTTAGACCCCTAGACTAGATAGTCTATAATACCGGAAGAAACTTCGCTTTTAGTGAATTTAGGCATTTAGCTTAATTATTGTTAATTAATATTAACAAAGTCCCCGTTAAGGCTCACAATAGCATTGGAAAACTTAAGCGATATTATGCCCCTCTTTGCAGAGCATATAATATTATTAAGACTAAAGCTAACGGTCTTCTCTTAAAAAAGCAGATACTTTAAATAGCTATTAAAACAGTTAATAACTCTACTAGTTTAAATGGTCTTATTCCTACCCTTTTAGTCTTTAGAACCTATTTAAGGATAACAAATAATTCCTCCCTAAGCTTTACAGTTGCCTAAAGAGCTAAGATACTTTAAAAAGTAATAAATAAAGCAAGACATAGTCTTATAAGACGCTAAGTCCACGATGCTCTTAATACCTGTAATGGCCTAATAACCCTGCCTATACACACTCTTCCTTTAAATTCCGATGTATGAGTTTATTATAAAAAAGGCAGATAGACTAGCCCTTACAAGCTTCTCTTAATAGAAGGAAAGACTTGTATTATTAAGATATCTTATAGCCCTATAAAGTTTCAGTCTATAGTTATTAAACCGTATATAACCTTACTAGAGGTGGAATCTTCTTATAAGGAAGACCTAGTTTATAAGAAAGACCTGGTTTAAGGTAATGAAAATTATAAAAACCCCCCTAATAACCTAATAACTCTACTATAAAGAGGACGTAGAAGACCCTAGAAACACCCTTAAGCAAAGGCTTTTCTTACTAAGAAAGAAAAGGCCAATTTTTAACTTATAATTAACCTTTGCACGCAAGGAAAAATTAATATACCTAGAGAACCTTTTAAACTCTCTAATAAAGCAAAGATTAATGCTTTACTAGCAAGGAATATGTTTGAATTTATAAAATTCAACCTGTAAAGGCATAGAGGCAAAAGACTTTTTAGCTTACAGATAGTAAGAGAAGTTAAAGGCAAGGCAACTAACTCCCTATATAAAAAGTTATAATATGTTATCTAAGGCCATAGCAACCGTAGGAAAGAGGTTATTCTTACATAGTCCCTAATAATTTAGAGAGCTAGTTAAAGGCTTATTGTTACCCTTGCTCCCTTATTAAAAAAGAAAGGCATTATGGTTTGGCTAAGGGATATTACCTAAGCATATATGCAGTTATAGACGAAGCTTAATTGCATAATTCTTATAAAGCTTCTAGCACAAATTGCACACCTTTACCCGCTAGACGTTATTATGGTTATAATTAAGCCGCTATACGGAATAGCAGAGGCTAGCACACATTAGTAGTTAACGTATTTTAATTATTATTGTTAAAGACTACAGATAATAACCTCTATATATGACCCTTATCTTCTTATTTCTTCTAGTAAAAGCTTATGTTTTAGAATTATTAGAATGCAGACTAATAATACCTTAGGACTTAGTAATACTAAGTTTTTTAATTGCAAAGAGGTTAAGTTAAAAAACGCCGAATTCCTTGTAAAGCTAAAAGAGAGGTTAATGATTTTAATACTATTAATGTTTAACAGTTGCATTTTGAGCGAAGTTAATAATAACACCTTCTTCTTATAATAAAAGGAACAAGGAAGGAAGCTATCACAAGTTAATAACCCGACTGACTAAGCGAAATATATTAAATAGCAAGCATAAGGAGCGTATATTACTCTAATATATTAACCTAAAGCATCTTATAATCTTTCTGTTGCTGCCTAAGTCTAATATCCAGGATCTAATGATGTTTTAAGGCTTAATAAAAGACTTTAATAGCAAATTAATAATTAAGACCGTGGACTTTAATATATATCTTTCTTACTAGAAAACGCCGCTCTTTATGTCTTTATTAACGGTTCTTTTGTAAATAATAAAGACCTTAGCTCTTAACTAGGCTATGTAATCATCCTAGGTAATAAAAGGAAGGATAATAATACCTCTAAATTCACCCTTAGAGGAAATATTGTAATATATAGCTTAATAAAATCTAAAAGAGTCACAAGAAGTGCATTAGCTTCCAAGCTGTATGGGATGGTTTAAGGTATTAACATTGCCTACGTAATAAGCACTACTCTGAATATTATTACTAACCGATTAAACAAGCCGAAAATTCTAATAATAATATATTGTGA
>AFQZ01000241.1:0-57265 GCA_000222935.2 Aciculosporium take MAFF-241224 | reverse complement strand
TTAGATTCCTAAGAATTCTTATTTTTATAACCTAATGCTCTATAATTTAAGGCTTTTAAGACTATAAAGCTTTTATTCTTTTATTCTTCTAATAAATCTGCTATTAGGAACTAGAGATTTAAAGTGTTATTAGAAATATTTAAAGCTTTATTTACTCTTATAAAGTATCTCTACCTTTTAGCCTACTAAGAAAAAGTTCCTTTTAAAGACTGTAAATACTAATTAACTTAATCTATAAGGGCAATTTACACCCTAGAGATAGATAATCTAGTTAAACAGTTATTAAAAGCAGCATTAAAAGCCTCTAATGTCCCTTTAAAATTTTAGAAATTTAGGGCATGAAATTAGCTATATAATGACCCTCTTTATATTTCTACACTATAAGAATACTGCCTAACTAAGGATTTATAAGTAGCTAAGGGGTTTTCTTACTAAACTATAGCAGCTTAGGGACCTTTAGTATAGCTATCTCTTATAACCATAAGAATTATAGCTTAATTAAAGTCTAGGAGCGTTAAAGCTAGGTTAGAATTCTTAAGAAAATTAGGAATTCCTAAAACTCTAAATTAAATACCTAGGGCCTGCTTTTATTAATTAAAATTTTTAGTATCCTTTAGCTTAGTACCCTCTAAAAAGCTATAAACCGTCTTATTAAATTCTTTAGTAATAAAACTATTAAAAGAAGAGGTTATAGTATTCTTTCTAGCATCCAAACTTTGGCCTTAGCCTTAGGCATAATCTTAACCTTAACCTTAACCTTGGCCTTAACCTTAACCTTAGCCTACTATTAATTTATTAACAGCTTCAGATAATTTTTTTAAATTATTAGTCAGATTTATTATATTAGAAGTCTGCCTATTTATAACCCTCTTAAGCTTAGTATTATAGCTGGTTTGCTAGCTTATAGCCCCCTAGTAATCTTTATTAACCTTTATTACGAACTCTTATAAAGCAACTGTCTTTTACTACAGGGTAGTGGCCCTTTGTAAAATAAGTTAAGTTGCCTATAAAATTTATTTATAGGGCTTTTAAATAGTTAGAAACGCAGACCTCTTTCTATTTTCTAGGAATTTAAAAGGGATTTACAAAAAGTAGTGGTTTTTTGCTTAATCCAAAAGCAGCTATTTTGCCCTCTATAAAATCAGTTATTTTAACCTCTATAAATCACTTCTGGGCTTATAACATATTAAAAATAGTAGATATCTTAGAAGTTTATACCGGATTTATAAAGTAAGTTATACTATATTTTTAATAGAATTTCTAGTATTTAGCAGTAGTAATAGCTATTAGGTTTAGTAAGGAAGTGTGTATAGCTTTCTCATATACCTACTAATCTTTTTTAGGCCCCACGGCTGCTACCTAGGCTTTATATACCACTTTTCTTTTTCTATAAAAATCATTTATATATAAAAACAAAAAAATAGACTTATAGCTTAATAAACTAGGTGCTAATATATCCTATATTTAACTTTTTTAATTTTTTAAATTTTACCTAAAAAAATTTTATTATATAAAAAGAAAGCCCTAAATTCCCTAATTTTATTAATATTCCTAAGACTTTTCTAAGAACTCTAGTTATTAAGATATCTGCAAATTAGTATAACCTATAGGGTAACCTACTTTCTTATAAAGGAAAGCAGTTAAGTTATTACCCTGCTCTCTAGATTTTAAATTAGTAGAATTTTCTTCTAAAGGTTAAGATTTTAACCTTTAGTAGCTTTAGTAGCTAGCTAGCTGCTAACCTACTAGTCGCGTTTTTATATACTTATTATTATCTATAGGGCAATTAAAAATACTTTAAATTTCTGTATTTTTATATATTTTATAGCTGTTATTAGCTTATAATAAGGTGTAAAAGGTTAATACTAGTTGTTAATAATTATTAATATTCTTGCCTATAGCTACTAAAATGATCTTATTAGCTGTAAAAGTGGGTCCGTCTGACCACCTAGTAGATACCTGTATCTTAACCACTAGAGTGCTAAAAATTCCCTGTAATTTTCAACATAAGTAACTTTTATAATAGAAATAAGGTTAAATACTAGGCTTAGTATAGTCTTTTAGCTTATAAACTAGTAGCTAATAGCGCCTTTATTAGTAATAATTAGGATAAATAGTGCTTTATTTACTAGTGCTTATTAGCTTAGGTTTAGGCATAAATTAAACCCTTTTTTAAAGCTAGGAAATCCCTTTGTTTTTTTATAGTAAAGTTCTTATTATATCTTAACTTATTATTTATTAATTCTTACTAATAAAAGCAAGCTATTACTAAACTTAACTAGGTTAAATAATAACAAAGGGAAAAATTTAATAATTTTTTTATCTAATTTAAATAGAAACTTATCTTAATAGAAGGATGTAAATAGGGAGACCCTATAAAATTATTTAAATTACACATGGCTTTAAATAAAAAGATATATAATTGCTATATAAGATATAATATTCCCTATGCTAACTACTAAGGGGCAGTAGCTAAGCTATAAAGTATTATACTAGATATTAAGTTATATAAACTAAAGGAGCAATCTAAGCTATAGTGCTATAAACAGGCCAGGCCTTCTTTAGCTTTTTCTTATAATAAAGAGAGAGATATATAGATAACAAAGGTAAATATTATAGCATTAATAAATAAGGGAAAAATACATACTATATAGGTTTCTAAAGAAACTATATAAATATAACGGGATAATAAGCAATACTTATATTATAATAGCATAAACTACTATATAAAGTCCTGCGAGCTTCTCCTAGCATAACCTCTAAAAATAACTATATTTATATTAAATGTAACTAGTTATTACTTTAAACCTAAAGTAAAAAAGGGATTAAAAAAAAAACCGTTAAGTATAAGGCTTAGTAAGGAAGAAAAAAATAATAAGATATTATTATACTAACTATATATTATAGCTAAGGCATATAAATAAATAAAATAAAAAATAAATACTACTCCTTTTTTATTAGTAGTTTTATTTAATAAAATAGCCTTTACTAATATATAAGTAAATAATAAGTATAATAACTATATTATTATAATTAAATCTTTTATATAAAATATAGGGTTTTTTATGTTTTTATTAGCCTAACCTTAAATAATTTAAATAGCTATTTTTATTAAAAAGTAAGGCTAGAATAGCTACTACTAAGGCCTAATTATAATATCTAGAGTTACCTAGTTTACTATTAATATAAATAAATAGAGTTTTCTAGTCTTAATATATATAATCCTAGGTTTTACCTAGTTATATATCTTAAGAACCCAAGGGCTAATTTATAACCTAGTAGAAACAAAAAAAAAACACCGCGGATACGACGGAGTATTACGCCTAAAACGAAAAAAAAGCATAGAATTAGATTCCTTATTATTAATTACCCCCTCTAATAATAGCATATTATATAAGAGGAGTAAGTAGTATAAGGGGTATAATAATTAACAAATTTTTACATAAATCCACAACTAATAAAGAATAAGGCACTACCTAGAAAGAAATATAGTATTAAAAAAAAATCTTAAAGTAATAGTAGTATAGAAAAAACTAAAAAATAAAATAAAATTACTAAAGGAATTAATAATAAAAGTTATTCTAAAGGCAGAAATAATAAAAGTATAGGCTTCTATTAGAATTATTATGTAAATTACTATAAATATAAGAGGAGAGATAGCCTAAATAAGAACTAGCATAGGAGGCCTATAGGCTTTAATTATAAAAGCAGTTAATAGTAAGATAAAAACCATAGTTAAGAAGGCAGTTAAAGAAGTAATAAAGGCTATTCCTAGGACTAGATTAGTAGTTAACGGGACTTAAGTAACTATTATAGCTTATAAAGCTATAGGGTAGAATATAATAATTCCTTTAGCCTAAATAGAGGGTATAGCAATACTAGCCTGCTATTACTAAGAAGTAATAGTAAAAGGAAACACTATTAGTAAGGTAGTTAGGAATAGATTACTAGGGGAGATTATAAAGGTAGTAAATAGCACTATTAGTATAAAGGAGGTAATAGTAGCATGCTAACTATAAAGTAGAGATATAGTTATTATATTTAGTAAAGTAAGGAAGAAATAAAAGAAAAACACAGCTTAGGTAAGAGTTACCTTTAGACCTAAGGTAGAAGTAAATAAGAAGATGTTTAGTATAATTATTAAGGGATTCCTAATATAATTAACAAACCATATTACAACTAAGAATATAAAGAAGAATATTAAAAAAGAAAATAGTTTAAATACAGTAAAAATAATAATACAGAAGCTAAAGAGAATAACAATAAGAGTACTACTAGTGGTTAGTATTAAGGGCACTAAGGCAGCAAACCGCCTATGCTATAAGGAAATAATATACTAAGCAGAGATTTTTAATGCTAAGCTATATAATAAGATAATTCACCTAAAGCAATATTATAACTACTATAAAATTAGGTATATTACTAGGTATTATAAGAAGGAAGCAAAATGCAGTAGATATGCTGCTAAAAAACACCCTAAGGGAGAGAGAACTTGCCTAATATTAACAGGTAAGGTATGGGAGAAATGCCTAAATTATACAGGAGTATATTTAGTATAGTCTTAGCTATACTTAGTAAGTAATAATAAATAGCAGCAAGCTAGGGAGGCTTATGCCATAAGGCTGCTGTTTTTCTATAGCTATTAGTTAGAGGTCATAACAGCTACTATAAGTAAGGGTTATTATAAAGAAGAGACCAGGGGACTAATAAAGAGATAGCTAAGAGGAAGGAGCATATAACTAAGGGGCCTTTTTATAAGATAAACCTATAAGCTATAATTAGAATAATAAAGACTAGCAGAGGAAGGCATAATACTAGCCTTTTTATAACTAACTAAAGGGCAAAACAATACCAGAGCTAGCTTAACCAGGGTGCTCTAATGTATATAATAGAGTATATAATTAAGGTTATGTACTAGAATACATAAAAGAAAAGTAATTTAGTACATTTAGCGTTAGGGCATAGTATTAGCCCAGAGGTAATAGCTATTTAAGAACTAAAAGGTTATAATAGTATACTGCTAAATCTATCTTAAGGGCACTATATATTAGTAATATATAGCAGAAGAATAGTAATTTATATATATTAAAAGGTTAAGACAGGACTTTAGACTATAGGGAGGGGGGAGGATTAGTATAGTATTAAGCTATATAAAGTAAAGGTATATAACATCTATTCCCTAGCTTATAAAAGGGAGTAGTAAATACCTTTATAATACTTTACTAATACCTAGGTAAAGGGCCAGAGTATATTTATAAGGGACTTTAACTAATACTACCCCTTATAAAACAGATTTGGCCAAACCTCTTAGGGGCATAATAAAATGTTAGAATTCATAATAAGGTAGTAACTCGGCCTAGCTATGCCGTTTAAGGAAGTAATAAGGAGAGAATATAGTAATAAGGACAGCACTATTAACCATGTATGGACTACTTATAACGTTAGTATTAAATTTATTAGGCCAGTAGAAATCACTAGATCTAACCATATACCTTAGCTTATTAGCATTAAAATAAGCAAGGAATTAAGCAACAGCCTAGGGTTAGTCCGGGGTTGGAAAATAGCAGATAAGAACCTTATTATAGTAAAGGCTTTAAACAGGCTTAAAAAGGAGGGGTTAGAGCTCCCGCTATATAACTAGTAGGAAATTAATAACTATATATAATAGCTTACTTAATAGCTTATAAAGATAGCTAATATAACAGTACTTAAACGACCTTAAGGGCATAATAAACCACACCCTTAGTGGAATAAAAGGGTAAAGGATATAATAGTAAAGGCAAGATATACTAATAGGCAGTAATAGTAACAACAGACATAGGAATTATAGCAGGCCTTAATAAAAGCTATAAAAAAACAGAATTATATTATCTTAAAGGAGAAGAGAAGTAGTTAGTAATAGGCAGTTAGTAAGTTATTTAGGTCTAAAGGGAGCCTTTAAACCCTAGAGCACTAAGCCTAGCTATAAAGTAGACTTTCTTTTAAGATATAACAAGTCCTGCTACTAACTTAGCTAGGAGATAATAGTAGGGAGAAGATAGTAAAGGTTATATATAAGGGTAAGGCAAAGGCATTTATAAAGAGTTTTTTTCCTTTATTTACAGCTAGGGCTTTAAGTCTAGAGATAAAGGCAGAGATAAGATACTATAGTAATAATTAGGTGGTTTCTATGTTTATAGAGGAGGAAATTAAAGAAGTTATAAAGAATATAGTAAGTTAAAAAGCCCTAAGGCTAGACAAGCTGCTAACAGGTTTCCTTAAGCTATATAAAGCAGCTTTAATATTGTATTTAATATGCCTTATAAATACATACTATGGTTTAAGACACTATCCGGCCTTCTTTTAGTAAGCAAAGGTAGTAGTTTTATATAAACCTAGGAAAACCCTTAAGAAGTTAGGCAGACTAGGGGGGTAGAGGCTAATATTACTATTAAACACAATAAGAAAAGTAATTAAGAGAGCTATTATAAGGAGGATTACTACTATAGTAAAAGAAGGCTATATACTACTAAACATACAAATGGGTAATAAGGCTAGCAGGTTAACAGAGGTAGCACTAAGTATGCTAAAAGAGGTTATAAGAATAGCATAGTATTACTAGGGAATAGTATTATTACTATAGCTAAATATTACTAGGGTATTTAATACTATTAGCTATAAATAATTAATCTGCACTATAAAGGAGTTAGGACTACTAGGGTAAATGGCCAGATAGGCACAGGGCTTTATATTAGAAAGAAGAGCATAATTAGCATTTAATAAACATATTACTAAGGAAATCTAAGTTACTATAGGGGTTTTATAAGGGTTACTAGCGTTTTCTATTCTCTTCCTGCTCTATATTATACTACTATATTAAAGACTAGTAGCAGTAGAATTAACATTAACATTAGGGTTCTTAGATAATATAAACATTATAGTATATAAAAAAACAGCAGAGAAGACTAAATATAACTAAAAAAAGCCTAGAGAATATATAAAGAGTAGTTAAAGGAGTATAGGCTAAGGTTTAACCTAAGAAAGAGCAAGCTAATATATTTTATAAGAAAGAGGCAGGCAATTATAATAATAATCTGACTTAAAATAATAATAATATAACCGATATAATTAGCGCGATTCCTAGGGGTTTGGATTTACTAGAAGCTTTATTAGTTAACCTATATAAAGAATGTAAATACTAAATTATTATAGTAAAAGTTAGCACTTATAGTGCTAGCTATGTTTACATAGGAATACTAACTAGAGTATGCAAGATCCCTTTATATATAGGTAATAAGAAGCATAATAGCCTATAGAGCTGGGATATACTATACCTATAGTAAGTTAGAAGGAGTAGTACAGGGGGTAGTAAAGGCATTTATAAAGGAATAAAATAAATGCTTAAGGCAGGTTATAGGGGCGTATAAGGCAACACTAGTAACACTCTTAAAGATAAAAGTAGCAGTACTGCTAGTAGATTTATACCTTAATTATATTAAGTAATAATTCTACTAAAAACTTAAGGATAGTAGTATAGGCAAGAAAATACAATAGGCATGTAATTTAATAGCATTATAGCTACAATGCTAAGGAAGAGGCTGCTAACGTAATCACTATAAGGCGTTTCTTAATGCCCCCCCCCCCCTCTTTAGCAGCCTTATAACTAGACAGGAATTAGAAAGGGAGTGGGAAAAACAGTAGATATAATAGAGGCATAAGGCTTAAATAAGAAGAGAATAGGCAAAAGTAATAGTAGTAAATAAGAAACCTAACTTTAAGAGCATAAAAAAAATAGTAAGGCTTTATAATAGCCTACTAAAGCATGAATCTGCAGCCTTAGTGCAGCTTTAAACGGAAAAAATAGGGCTGAATGCCTTCCTTTATAATAAATAGGTACCTAAGGTAATATTACTAATATATTAATACTAGGGAGGAAATAAGGATATTTACTACCTTATTCTATTATGCCTAGAACATAACCATTTAAGGCTAATTCTAGCAGTGCCTATAATAAGAGACCTATAGGAACTTAGGGTAGTACTTAATAATAAGAAGCTAATACTAAATATTATAAAGTAGGTGCTCTTAACTAGGTAACTTTAGTAGTATAGGTTAGCGGAGGAACTTTATAAGGCATAGCAGATATATAATGTTAAGGCTAAGAAAGGGACTAAAGGTAATAGAAATAATAAAATAAAGAAGGAAGAGCTGGATTAAAAGGGGAGGTGCTTATAGGAGGTTTTTACTAATATACTAACCTTTTATATAAAGCATAACTATACTTTTATTATTATCTGCAGTTCCAGGGGAACTAGCAGATATCTTATACTAATAGTTAAAAATAATAAAAACTTTATATTAAAGGCTTAGCGGGAGCTATATAGAAGAATATGGGTTTTCTCCCCTATCTTAGGGTTTTTCCTATATTAAGAAGTTAGTTGATGAACTAGTTAGTGGCTCTAGCTACCTAGCGTACATGAATAATAATATCTTAAGAACCCTATAGCTAAAGTAATATATTATGATAATTTATATAGCCTAAAAGTTATTAGTAGTTTATTCTTTAAAAAACCTTTAAATATAAGTAATATTTATTAAAAAGGTAGCAACTTTAATAATTACAGTATTAGGTTTAATATATACTAAGATAGTATAATAAGTAGTAATAAAAAAAGAAAAAAATATATAGTTTTTAGCTACTAGCTTATAAAATATAACCTTAATACTTAATATTTTTATACCTAAACTAGACTTAATTAAAACGCTTTTAAACTACTTACTAGAAAAGCTTTAGGATTTTAAAGACTTATTTAATAAAAAAAAGGTAAATATATTACTATTATATAAAGGGACTGTAGACTATTATATTTAACTATAAAAAAACCTTAATAGTATAAATCCTAAACTTTCTTAGGCTTTCTTATATAATATACCTTAAAAGTAGCTCTTAAAGATATAAAAGTAAATTATAAATCTTAAAATAAAGGTTAAATATAAGCTAGCTTTTTATTAGCTAAGGCTTTAGTTTTACTTATTAAGAAAGTAGGAGGGAGTTAGTAATTTTATACAAACTATTAAGTATTAAATAAAGTTATAGCTTAAAATAAGTATTTCCTTTTTTTAATTAAAAAAACCCTTTACTTTCTAGCTAGGGCAAGATACTTTACTAAGCTTAATATTTATATAGCCTTTTATAAGCTATAGGTTACTAAAGAAAATAAGTAATTAATAGCATTTTAAATATAATTTAAACTCTTTAAGTAGCTGGTTTACTTTTTTAGTTTAATATGGATATTTATTACTTTTTAATAATATATTAATAATATCTTAGGGAATATATTAAAAGACTTTATAGTAGCTTATTTAAATAATATCCTTATTTATACTAAGGGCTTTAAGAAAGACTATATAATAAAAGTATAAAAGGTCTTATAATAGCTAAAATATACTAAGCTATATTTAAATATTAATAAGTATATGTTTATAGTTATTAAGGTAAAGTACCATAAATTTATTATAAAAGCTAAAAAGGCTATTTACTCTAACTTAAAAAAGATTATAACTATTTAAGATTAAGAGTTACCTTAAATAGTTTATAAAGTATAAAGTTTCTTAGGCTTTTTAAATTTTTATTAAGAGTTTATTAATAACTTTTTAAACCTTATAAGCCTTTTGACTAATCTTATTAAGAAGGCTACTAGGTTTTACTAATCCCTAGGATATAAAAAGGTATTTTAAGTGCTTAAAGCTGCCTTTATTTTATTTTTAATTTTTATATAATAGGATTTTAACTTAAAAATATAAGTAAAGGCTAACTCCTTTAATAAGGCTATAGGCAGATGCCTTTCTTAATATAATTTAAAGGAAATATAAAGGCTAGTAATATATTACTTAGTATAACTAATAGCTATATAGTAGAATTATATAATTTATAATAAGAAGCTCTTTAATATTATTTCCTGCCTAAAGGTATAGTTAGCTAAGCTAAGAAGTATAGCTTAGCTATTTATAATTCTTATAAATTATAAGAACCTAAAGTATTTTATAGCCTTTTAAGAAATATTTAAAAGATAAGTAAAATAGGTAAAAATATTATCCCTTTTTAACTATTACTTATACTATTACCTAAGTATATAAGTAGGTTAGCTAAATGCTTTATCCTAATAAAACTAAGATTAAAGCAAGGGGAAATAGCTAGTAGGTTATATATTTTGCCTAATTTAGCAGATATTAAAGATAGTTTAAGAGCTAGGAGCTAATATTATAAACCTAGTTAGGGTATAAATAATAAGTAAGTTAAAAAAAGATAATAATTAGAATAAGAATAACCTAAATAATTTAAATATAATAATAGGTTTTAGACTAAAGGTTTTAAGTCCTTTTTTACTAGACTTTAATTTATTTTAAAATAAATAGCTTTAGGATTTATAAGACTAAGGGGTTGCTAAAAATAGTTTATATTAAATTTAACTAAAAATAGTACTAATAATAAAGTAGAAGTTTCTTATACCTATAGAAACCTAGTGATAAATAGCAAACTATACTTTAAATATATAAGAAATACTATAATTTTAAGTATAGCTTTAAGTACCTTATTATAAGCCTCTTATTATCTTACTTATATAGCAGGTTTATAACTTACTTATATTAGGTTACCTAGGGCAAAATATTACCTTTTAAGCACTATATAAGAATGATTATTAAAATAAAATATTAAAAAATATAGTATAGTATATATAAAACTACTATTACTTTAATAAGCATAAGAGTTAATAACTTTATTAAGGTCTATTAAAACCTATACTAGCTATAAACTGCTATTAGTTATAAATCTTAGTAGATTTTATAATAAAACTTCTAGTATATAATAAGGTATTACTATACTTTCTAATAGTTATTATATACTGCCTCTTAAAGTATATATAACTAAAGGTAATAATAAGTATAGTAGCTAAAGAATATATAAAATGGTTTAAATATTACTAGTAGCGTTTTTATAAATTTCCTTATTAGATTATTTCTAATTATAGTTTAGATTAGCTGAGTTGCTTCTAGACTATGCTTTATAAATAAATAGGTATTAAATAACTACTATTTATATCTTATTATCCTTAGATAGATAGTAGTATAAAATAGGTAAACTAAAAGGTATAGGTAGTCCTATAAGTAGTTATTACTTTCTTATAGTATAATTAGGCTAACTATTTACTAATATACTAAATAGCACTTAATAACTAGATCTTTATAGTAACTAGTATAAGTATAAACTAAGTGCTAAAAGGTTTTAATATTAAACTAATTTAGTATATACTAAATAAGACTAAAAGTCTAACCTTACTTAAGGGAAAAGCTATATTATTTTTAAAAATATATCTAGGAGGGAATAGTAATAGTATAAGCTATAATTAATCTTATATAATAATATTAGTAGAATATAGTAAACGTTTCCTAGCGCCTAGTAGAGCATTACTAAATAAGGGATTTTATATAATTAAATCTTTATTATATTAAGATAAACTATTCTAGTTATAAACTTAACTAGGTTAAGGCAAAATATAAGGTCTTAAACATACTAACTTTACTTATTATTTATTTAAATATCCTGTAGGAAATATACCTAGTTTTTTATATAAATCTTATTAAGAGGGCAGCTACTAATCTACTCTTATTATAATAGCTAGCTGATTTTAGACCAGGCCTAACACTCCTGCTTTATAAAGATAATCTAGATTTAGTAAAATATAAGGTTAAGAAAATAATAGTAGTAAGAAATGCCTAAGGTTAGGGTAATTAATAGAATATATTAGTTAAATAAGCAGGATATATTTAGCTAATATAAAAACCCTTAAAAAGTTTTTTAAATATAGTAGTACTAGAGTGGTATAAGGCATAATAGGGTAATATACATAGTAATAACAGGCCTGCATAAAGGGCAACCTAATTTCTAACTATATTCTGCTATATTTAAAAAAAAAAATTCTAATAAATTTCTAATAAGTATTAGCACATATATATTAAGAAAACAAGCCTGGTTTACAGGCTACTACTATAAGGCATGTAGCAGAGGCTAAGGAGGTTTAAGAAGAATCTAGATTATATTAAAGTAACGTCCTACTAAATATTAAAGGTTATGCTAATAGGGGTAATAATAATAACTATAGGGTTATAAGTAATTCCCTAGTAGTAGGGCAGCAGGGGTCCTAAATAAAATAGATTTTCTTAATATAACTAATATAAAGACATAGAATAAATAAGGGCTAAGTTCTTAGCAATGGCCCTATATAATCCTTTAAGTATACTAGTAAGTTCTCCTATATTAGTATATTATTATTAAGGCAGAGTAATAATAAAGTTTAAGAGGGGTATAAATACAGACTAAAGGTCTAAGGTTATATTTTAAGAGAACATAGTAGGGCCTATAGTTATAGGCAATAAAGGCATAGTAAAGGTATATTAAAAAGTATTTTAAGGTAGTATATAATATATTTATAAATATAATAAAATTCTAGAGTTATAACTACTTGTTTTACTTTTTACTTATTTTAAGCAGGGATAGTAAAAGTATAAACAGTAGCTTTATAGTAAATAAGATTCTCTATCTTATAAATATAATAGCATAATTAAGGGTTTAAGGCTAGAAGTTTATAGTCCTATATATAAACTTAGTAAGCTAATTAATATTCTTTATATAACTTATAAGGACCTAGCGTATATAAAATAGTCCCTTAAACGCTAGTATTATAAATATATAGCATATATTAATACTCTAACTTAGCTATAAGGGCATACTCCTTATTACTAAAGTCTCCTATAATAAGGGTATTTCCTATTATATTTAAACAGGTAAAATAAGCAGGATATCTATTAGTAGTAGTATCTAAGATAATAGCTATAGTAAAAAAGAAAATAAAAGTAATTAAAATAGGAAATAAAGGCAATAAGAAGCTTTTTAAAATAGTAATAGAAGTTTATATGAAAATTAAGGGATTATAAGGAGGGTATAAAAAGGAGATATATTAGAGAAAGAAGGTAAGAGTATTATAAGAAAAAAAGAACTTAATACTTATATTTAGGAAAGAATAAATACTTATATAAGTAATCTGTATAATAAGAGTAGGTATAACTATAAGTAATCTGGATTATAATAAACTAATAGCAGTATAGACCTAATATTCTAATATATTATAACTAATTCAGATAATATTAGTAGATATAAGTACTAGGATTCGGAAAAAGATTAATATTAGTATAGGTCTGAGGATCCTTGCACACTATATATATAAAGTAATTTAGTAAACAATAATAAGAGCATATATAGGGTAATTTCGTAAATAATAGTAAGAGCGCGTTTAATTTAGTTTATTTAAGGGAAGAAGACCCTTATAGGGGTAATAAGATACTAAAAGGGGGCTATATAATGGATTTAAGCTAAAAGCTTAAATTTATACAATCAGAAGCTTAGATCTATATAGGCAAAAGGATAGTTACCTTATATAAGCCATACATAAGTAATTTAGGCCCTAAGTGGATATAAGGCAGATACAGAAGTATATATACAGGGTTATAGGAATTAGGCAGACCTTTTCCTTTCTTCTTTCCTTATGAATATTATTCTTATTTAAGTTACTAGCTTTATAGTTGCATTCTAGCGAGACTATAACATAAAGACATAATAGGAAAGCGTTCTTAGTAATAATAGCCCTAATAGACAGGCTTTATAATTACTATCTAATAATAACTAAAAAAAAAAAAAAAAAAAAACTGTTGGAATCGCTCGTCTAGAGGATGAAAGGGATACACAATAGTAACCGGGAATTATAAGTTATATACACAATACACATGCCCTAATTAGCTGAATTACTATATTGTATAACCTAGGGCAGTACTATAGCCATAATACCACACTTCTATATTATCCCCCTCTTTTCCATTTAGTTTAAATAATTATATTTATAATAGAAATCAGACCTTTGTTACCCCCCCCTACGTTATTGCTGCAGCATATCGTACCCTGTAAAGCCAACACTAATTAGTAGTTACTATAACCATAGATTTACTAGGAATTAATAGAAGAGATAACTTCTAATATAATGTACTTATTTATTTAATTGCATAGAATCCGTTATTTATGCTACTTAAAAGCAACTTTTTCTATTATTATTAACTTTTACTACTTATTTATAATTATTAAGAAGTTTTTTTATAAAATTTACCCCTTATTATTAATTTACTACTAGTTCACAATTAAAGTATCCTCTTTGCTATTATTTATAGATGTTGGTAACGCGCAGGTTACAGGTATGCTACAGCACAAGTATAAGAGGGGGGGGGTTTAATAATTAATTCTATCTATCTAAGAAAGGAAAGAGAAGCAGGCTATAATACGGAGGTATAGTATTATAGCTATAGTACAGCCCCAGGTTATATAACCTGTAGTCCAGCTAATTAGCATGTGTGTATTCTATATATAACTTATAATTCCTAGTTAATATAGTATATCCCTTCTATCCTCTATATAAGCGATTCTAACACTTGTAAATTCTCTCTTTATTAAAAAAGAGAAATCGCTCTAAAAAATGCATATAAACGCCTTAATAATTAAATATTAATAAACCGGTAACCAAGCGAAAAACATCCTTTAAATGAATGACTTTTATTATAGGGGGGGGGGGGCTAAAGAGTGTTATGGGGGGGGGGGGGCCAAAGAGTGCAATTCCCGTGTTTAATCCTACCAAATTTAGCGCTTATAATTGCGTTTAAATTCATTAAATTTAAACTCTTTATCGGGCGCTTAATTTACTATTAAATTTAGTAAGGAATTAGAACTTTCTTAATCTTTAGCAGCTCCGGCGGCAGCTCTTATAGTAACTCTTATAACAGGTCTTTTATCCTATTTTTTTATACAGATTTAGGCTTTATTCTTTATTATAAAGGTCTTAAGAGCTTTATTTAGTAAAGCTTTTATTATTATATTTACAGGATTATTATTACTATTAATCCACTGTATCTTAGCTACTTCTCTCCTCTTATATAACTGCCTTAAAGCTATAATATTAATTATTAGCCTCTTTTCCTTTATTATCCCTAGCTTAATAATATATTTATATAGTAAGAAAAAGTTACTATATATAATTATTAGAATTCTCAGCTTTTTAATTTAGTTAGTAATAATATTTAAAGTAGTGCTTATTATATAAGCAATATTAACACCTTAAATCATCCTATATAGCTTAAAAGCTAAAGCACTCCTTATAACTCTTTTAGACTTAGTTAAGCTATACATTATAATATTTCCTTTAAGGGTAAATTTAGAGGTATTATTATCCTTCCTTTTGTTACTGCTGGTTTCACAGGGTGCGATTGCTGCAGCAATAACGTAGGGGGGGGTAACAAAGGTCTGATTTCTATATAGTTATTATTATCTAAAGGGAAAAGAGGGGGATAATACAGAAGTGTGGTGTTATAGCTACAGTACTGCCCTAGGTCACATAACATAATAATCCAGCTAATTAGGGCACGTGTATTGTGTATATAACTTATAATTCCCAGTTATTATTGTATATCCCTTCTATTCTTAAGATGAGTAATTCTAATACTTACAAACTCTCTCTTTATTAAAAAAGAGAAATTGCTCTAAAACACGTAAAAGATCCGTAAAAATCAATAAATAAGCAAAAATTAATAACGTTGCAATATATAAGAAATATTACCTAAATGAATAACTTTTCCCTAGTCCAGAGCATCCTTAAAGTCCCTTAATTAATTGCGTTTAGATTTATTGAATTTAAACTCTTTATTACGCGCTTAAGCAGCTTTGGCTTTAATGCTTAATACCAGTCTCTTTACCTAACCTTCTACTTAAATCTAAGCCTTATTCTTAGTTACAAAGGTCTTAAGGCTTTTATTTAGGGAAGCCTTTATTATTGCGTTAGCAAGGTTATTATAGCCATTTATCCATTGGATTTCCGCGATTTCCCTTTGCTCATATAACTGTCGCAGCGCTATAATGTTAATCATAAGCCTTTTCTCCTTAGATAAGGAGGTTCTTAAGATTATTAAGCTTAACATCCATTCTATCCATATCTGTAATAGAATATAAAAAAGACATAGCACTATTAAGAATATAAAAAGAAATCATACTAAAGATTATAGGAAGCTTTAAAATGCTATTTAAGGTTGCACTTCTGGCACTAAAGTTAATAGTTCTCTGGTTAGAAAAAGGCTTAATTATAAGGTCTGTTATAAGGCACATTAAGGCTTTAACTTAACCTTAGCTAGCAGTTGAAATTCCGGCTGCTTTAGTATTTAGAAGGATACTATAAAACGTTTTTATAATATATTATAAATCCACGAGAAATACCTGCTTTTATGTGGTTTTATTAGTATTGCGGTCGTAAGGGTCTTTAATAAATAATGTGTGTTTAAAGACGTTATCTTGCAGGAAATTTATAGTTAAGGCAGAAAAGAAAGGGGGATTAGGTGCTTATATAAAGAAAGTTGTAAATATAAGGGTTTCTTATGCTTCTTTATCGTTTTATGCCTTTTCTTCTTTAAATGCAATAAATACTGCGTTTTAGGCAGCCTTTTTATATTTATACTTATCCCTGCTGTCCGGGGGTAATAACTCTTTGTTTTTACCTTTAAATACTTATAAGAATGCATGAAATTAGCGTTTAGAAGGAGGGGATTTATGCCTTTAGTTGCTCTACTAAGTTTCTTTTGCTTTCTTTTGTTTAGAGATAGGATGGTTAGTTAACTAATATCCTTCTTTATAATAGATAAAGCATTTCTTAGATCTAGCTTTATTTTAAGGTTAGGAAGCTTGTAAATATCGTCAGTTGGTAAACAAGACTATATTAGTGCTCGGGGTAGTGTTTTAAGGTTAATACTTGCTTTCTCTTGCAATCTATTAGCTTATAAATAATTTAAAACAGGTTCTATCATATCTTTTATTATAAGGCAGCAGTGAATATTACTAACTATGCCTTTATAGGTATTGGTTCAGACGTAGGTTATCTGGTTAAATTTAGGGCTATTTTAAACAGATATTTCCAGTTAGCACCTAAGGATTATATCTTTCTTAGAAGGGGGGTAAAGACTATTAAATAGATCTAAGAGCTATTAAATCATTAATTCTAAACATTTAAGTTTAGTCTTTATTAGATTTTCAGCTATAATGTAATAAAACTTTATCTCTTGGAATTGTATTTAGTAGAATTTTCGATTTTCTTTGGTCTTAAAGTTTTCCTTTATCTGCTTAGTTATTATGTTAAATAAAATAAGTCTTCTGCTAAATTTCTTAAGGTAATACTTATAGGCATTTCCTATAAGCATTATTAATAGTACAAACAGGTATAACTTAGGCAAAATTTCTTATGCTATATAGATATTCTTAAAGATTAGGACTTTAGGATATATAAAGTTAAAAAGTGCTCTAGAATACTTATTTTCCTTATTATAAACTCTAGTAAGGGAGTTTAAGGCTTTTTAGTTTATATTGGTGATTTCCTTTAATATAGTTTATTATTCTAGGGGAGAGGGGATTATTGTTTTTATTATTATTTCTTTAGTAAGAGGGTTAGGAGGGTTAAAGGGAGGTAAGGTTATTATTAATATTAACGTGTTAATAGTATTATTTCCTGTCAGGAGCCTTCTATTAGGAAAAAAGACAGAATTATCCATACTAACTAAATTAGCGAGTATATAGTTAATTAGTCTTTGTAATTCTTCTTATGTGTTAATTCCTTAATCTTAAAGAATATCTTAAAATACTTATTAAACCTTAGGGGTAATCTTCTTAAAAATGTTAGCATTTTATCCTTTAAAGTCTTCTTAGTATATAAACAAAAACCTAGTACCTTACTAGTTACTAGATTTATACTAGTTAATATAGTAAGCAAATTTGTTATAAAGTTTAGAAGTTATAGCTTTTTTAGGGTTAATTTATTTATTAGCTTTAGCTTATTTCTTTATAAAGTAGTTAGAATACTTTTAGAGTTTTATAGGAAGGGAGTCTTAAATGGGTTAATTAGCTTCAGTAGTGGAAGTTAAAGCTATTTTTAGTGTTTTCTTTATAATAAATAGCAAAGAAGATACTTTAATTATAAACTAGTAGTAAATTAATAATAAGGGGTAAATTCCATAAAGAAACTTTCTTAATAATTGTAAATAAGTAGCAAAAGTTAATAATAATAAAAAAAGTTACTTTTAGGTAGTATAAACAACGGATTCTATGTAATTAAGTGAATAAGTGCATTATATTAAAAGTTTGTCTCTTCTGTTAATTCCTAGCTAATCTGTGGTTATAATAACTACTAATTAGTGCTGGTTTTACAGGGTGCGATTGCTGTAGTAATAACATGGGGGGGGGTAATAAAAGTCTGATTTCTATATAGTTATTATTATCTAAAGGGAAAAGAGGGGGATAATGCAGAAGTGTGGTATTATAGCTATAGTACTGCCCTAGGTTACATAACATAGTAATCTAGCCAATTAGGGCACGTGCATTATGCATATGACCTACAATTCCCAGTTACTATTGTGTATCCCTTCCATCCTCAAGACGAGCGATTCCAACAGTTACCTAGGATAATTATATAGCCTAGTTAAGAGCTAAGGTCTTTATTATTTACAAAAGAACTATTAATAAAGATATAAAAAGCAGCGTTTTTTAATAAAAGAGGTATATATTAAAGTCCATAGTCTTGGTTATTAATTTGCTATTAAAGTCTTTTATTAAGCCTTAAAATATTATTAGATTTTAGTTATTAAACTTAGGTAGTAACAGAAAGATTATAAGATGCTTTAGGTTAATATATTAAAGTAATATATACTCCTTAAGGTTATTATTCGATATATTTCGCTTAGTTGGTTAGGTTATTAACTTATAATAGCTTTTTTCCTTATGCCTTTTATTACAAAAAAAAGGTTTTATTATCAGCTTTGCTTAAAATGCAACTATTAAACATTAATAGTATTAAAATTATTAACCTCTCTTTTAGCTTTATAAGGAATTCGGCATTCTTTAACTTAACCTCTTTATAATTAAAAAATTCAGCATTACTAAGTCCTAAGATATTATTAGTTTACATTCTAATAATTCTAAAACATAAGCTTTTACAAGAAGAAATAAGAAAATAAGGGTTATATATAAAGGTTATTATCTGTAGTCTCTAATAATAATAGTTAAAATATATCAACTACTAATATATACTAGCCTTTGCTATTCCGTATAGCAGCTTAATTATAACCATAATAACATCTAGCGGGTAAAGCTATGCAATTTACGCGGGAAGCTTTGCAAGAATTATACGACTAAGCTTCATTTATAACTATATATATGCCTAAGTAATATCCCTTAACTAAGCCATAATGCCTTCTCTTTTTAATAATAAAGCAAGAGTAATAATAAGCCTCTAGCTAGCTCTTTAAATTATTAGGGACTATATAAGAATAACCTCTTTCCTATAATTACTATAACCTTAGATAACACATTATAACTTTTTATACAGGGAGTTAGTTGCCTTGTCTTTAACTTCTCTTACTATTTATAAGCTAAAGAGTCTTTTACTTCCATGCCTTTACAGGTTTAATTTTAAAAATTTAAATACATTCCTTGCTAGTAAAGTATTAATTTCTGCTTTATTAGAGAGTTTAAAAGGTTTACTAGGTATATTAATTTTTCCTTATATATAAAGGTTAATTATAAGTTAAAAATCAGCCTTTTCTTTCTTAATAAAAAAAGCCTCTACTTAAGGGTGTTTTTAGGGTCTTTTACGTTCTCTTTATAGTAGAGTTATTATGTTATTAAGGGGGTTCTTATAAGTTTCTTTACCTTAAATCAGGTTTTCCTTATAAGAAGATTCCACCTCTAGTAAGGTTATATACAGTTTAATAACTATAGACTGAAATTTTATAGGACTATAAGGCATTTTAATAATATAAGTCTTTCCTTTTATTAAGAGAAGCTTATAAGGGCTAGTTTATCTACCTTTTTTATAATAAACTTATATATTAAAGTTTAAGGGAAGAGTATATATAAGCAAGGTTATTAAACTATTATAGGTATTAAGAGTATTATAGACTTAGTGCCTTATAAGACTATGCCTTACTTTATTTATTACTTTTTAAAGTATCTTAGCTCTTTAGGCAACTATAAAGCTTAAAGGGAAATTATTTATTATCCTTAGGTAGGTTCTAAAGACTAGGAGGGTGGGAATAAGGCTATTTAGACCAGCAGAGTTGTTAACTGCTTTAACAGCTATTTAAAGTATTTACTCTTTTAGAAGAAGACTATTAGCTTTATTCTTAATAATATTATATGCTTTGTAAAGAGGGGCATAATATTGCTTAAGTTTTCCGATGCTATTGGAGACTTTATTAATGTTAATTATTAGTAGTTAAGCTAAATACCTAAATTTACTAAAAGTAAAGTTCCTTTTAGCATTATAGACTATCCAATCTAGGGGTTTAAGATATATATTAATTTAGCACTCTTTAAGGGCATTTTAGATATCTTAAGCTTTTTATTATTAGGGTCTAAGAAAGTAAGCAGCTTAAAATAATATTGCTAAATCTATAACGTATAGGACCGGCTTCTTATTAATTTATATAATATTAACAAGGACCTTATAATTAAATTTAAGATTATCTTTAAAAGTGAATTTAAATCTGCTTAGAGCTTTTACGTTTATTTAGTATTAATAGCAAGTATATATAATTTTTCCTATGTTAGCCTTGTTAAATTCTTTACTAGCCCTAGTAAGAAGGTTATTTAATTAGTTGATTAATAGATAACTAAATTGTTAATAAAGTTAATGGATTTTGGTTTTAAAAAGCATAAAAATAGCAGGTTCTTAAGAACTAGCTGTCTACTAAGGATATCCCTATTTCCTAATAATAGGTACCTTTTTATCTTCTTAAATTAAAAGATTCTTAAGATTATTAAGTTTAATACCTATTCTATCTATATCTATAATAAAATATAAAAACAGTATAGCACTATTAAGCATATAAAAAGGTATTATACTAAAAATCGTTAGAATCTTTAAAATACTAGTAGAAGTTATAGTACTAGCTCTAAAGGTAATAATTCTTTAGTTAGAACAATGCTTAATTATAAGGTTTTTTATGATTTTTATTAGAGTATTGACTTAGCCTTAGCCAGTAGTTGAAATTCCTAATGCTCCTGTATTTAGGAGTATACTATAAAATGTATCCGCTATATATCTTATATTTATAAGATATACGTGTTATTAATGTGTTTTATTAGTATTATAATTATAGGGGTCCTTAAGAAATAATGTATATTTAAAAGCATTATCCTATAAGAAGTTTATAGTTAATACTAAAAAGAGTAGGGGATTTAGTGCTTATATAAAGAATATTATAAAGGAGAGAGTATTATAAGCCTCTTTATTATCTAGTTTCTCTTTTTTATTAGTAGCAAGGAAAGCAGCATTTTATATGGCTTTTTTATGCTTATCCTTACTGCTATTATTAGTAGCAGTAAGTTAGGCTATTTTGCCTTTATAGGCCTATAGAAATACATAGTATTAGCGTTTAAAAGGTGGTTTTTAGTGTTTTTTGTTATTTTACTAAGTTACTTTTACTTTCTTCTGCTTTAAGGCAGGATAATTAGTTAACTAGTATTCTTTTTTATAGTATATAAAGCATTTCTTTAAGCTCGCTCTAGCTTAAGGTTTTTCACGATATATAGCTTACAAATATCATTAGTATGTAAACATTACTGTTACGTGGTGGTATCGTCACGTTGTCGGTTGGAAGCAACCGTGGAGCTATTATTAATGTTATTATAAAAGGGTTATTAAACGCACCTATATATACTACTATTAAGTTAAATAATTAAGTGTATTTTATATAGGTTGTTATTCTGTTAAGTCTTACTAGCTATATAATAAATCCGTTCTATATAGGTAGGGATCCAACATTACAGATTATTCTATAATAAGTGCCCCTCCCTTAAAAATAACTATCCTAGTTATTCTTTAGATCTATTTAAGCTAGTATTAATATATATAAAGAAAAACTTTTATCTGTAAAAGAAAGCAATTTAATCTATAAAGTATTCTCCTTATATTAGTCTAGTTATATCTAATCTGCCAGAAACGTTGCTTAATAGTAATAACTAATCTAATAATAACCACTTATAAAATTTAAAAATAAATAAATATCTTAGTCTAAGCGAAATAAACTATAATAAAAGAAATTTAATCTAAGTAGTATAAACCTATTAACTATAGTTAGATCTGTCCTAGTTATGCCTAAATATCTACTTCTTAAAGTCCTTATCTATATAAGCCTTATAAGTTTATACCATAATCTATTAATAAAGATGTAAATTATAAAACGTCTTTATTTACTTATATTATTATAGCTATAAGTAGCTTATTAGAAAGTAACTATTATTACTAGTAACCTCTAGTTATATACTTTTAAAAGTTACTATATTAAAAGTAATTTTCTTGTCTATAGTATTATAGTTATATTATAATAATGCTACTAACTTTAGACTATAGTAATAACTTATACAAAAGAATAGAAAAGACTTAGGTTAAACTAAAAATAAAAACATTATACTTCTAAAGACCTAGTAGACTAATAAAGAAAAGCTATATAAAGGGAAAAGAGTTAGACTATAAAAAAAGAGGCTTTCCTCTTAAATATAAGAGAGGTGGCCTGTGCTCTTTCTTAAGGTGTGTTAAATATCTTAAGTTATTCTTTACTTCTAACCTTATATATAAAGGTCCTTTGTGTGTTTAAACCAGGCATATTAAAAGTGATTCCGTAGAGGTTATTAAGGCATTATTACTTTTAGGCAAAAGATAGCCACTGGCTATACCATCTTATCCTTACTAGAGGTGAAATTTTCCTATATCTAAGCTATATAATATAATAACTATAAGGAAAGCAATAGTCCTCTAGATATAACTTTTTTTATAATTAATTTATTTACTATAATGCCCTTTACAATATAGCTAAACCTTTAATTTAAGCTATATGTTTTATAATTAAATAGTAATCTACTTAGAGCCATGCGATTTTTAGGGACTGCTTCTAACATTAAATAGCATAATATATTAGTAAAATTTTTAGTCCTTATGCTACTATATAAGGGTCTCTTATTTGTTTAATATCTTAGCTAATTTCGCGTTCTTAGTTACAAATTCTATTATTATTTTCTGCCTTTTTATAGCGCTACTAATATTATGCTTATTCTTAGAAGGCATTTTTTATTTTGCCTTTTTTAGTAATAACTTAGTTAAGCTTATGTTTAATATAGTTGCTTTTATTGCTCCTATAGCTAACCTTATTCTTTTACTAGCTAGTAAATTTAGTTTAACCAGGCTAGTTAACTTCTTAGTTCTTATAAAAAAGGTTATCTTTCTAGCCGCAGATTCTAATAAAAGTATTTAAGGAGTAGGTCTAATAATCTCTGCATTTTTAGCCTTATTCTTTAGTATTACCACTCTAGCTAAGGTTATTATAATATACTTATTAATAATTTTAAGACTAGCTTTTACTATACTAAAGGCCTTTTTATAGGCCTTAATATCTTCTTTAAGTATATTAGTTTTATTTTTAAGTTTATTAATTTATATATTAGTAGCTTAGTCTAATAACTTTAGCTCTATCTCTTTTAGAATAGTCTTTTTAGCCGCTGCTTTGCTTATTAGCTTATATGATTTAGCTAAACCTTAGATTAAATTCCTCTGGTCTGCTAGTTCCTTCCTTAGTATATTAATATCCTGTTAAGTGGTTATGGTTCTATGCTCTTTACTAGCATTAATAATTACCTGTTAAAAACCTATGCTTAAGAAATCAACCTATTTTATAGTAGCTAGGGCCCTAGCTATAAAGCTATTAATGCCTCCTAACTTATTATAATATCTAGCTATAAGCACTTTCTCTTTTAATAGTAATCCCAGTTACTACTCTTTAAATCTAGCTTAGTTATTTATTTATCTGCTATTAAGGAATTATACTACTGCTTGCTTAATGCAATATTTAATATTACAAATAACTAGGGTATTAGCTAGGCATTTAGTCTTCTTCTGCCTGTTATTATCAGCTGCTAGAATTAATTTCTTTATAAGGAAAATCTATTACACTATTCTAATTTATAGTGTATATATAGGGTCCGTCTTTATAATAAAAAATCCATTTCTATTAATTTATAACCCTTAGGCTATAAAATCTTTAAAGCAGGTGTAAATAGCATTTATTACACTCTATATGCTATTTCTAGCCTAATATTACTATATACTAAAAGGCTTTAGTACTACATCTTCTCCTATAAATAATATTATCTCCTAGTATTAATAGTATTTATTTATATAACTAAAACAGTAAATTAGCTTATTAAAGTCTAGTTCCTTTAATTTATTTTATATTTTTTATATAGTTATAAAAGGATCTTAACTTAAACTACTAGTAGGAATCCCTTTAGTTATAAGAGTATTAATAATTATCTTACTCTTTCTTATATTTTAAAGGTACTTTACTACTATTTATCCTCTAGGGCTAAGTATTTTTTTAGATATATTAACATTAGAAATATTATTCTTATAGTCTATATTTACTTTAAAGTCCTTATTCTTATCCTTAGCTATAGTCTTTATATAGCGTTAATAGGCAGTTATTAGGTTAGTATATACCTTTTCTCTCTGCTTATCTTCTTATAAAGCCTTAGCTATTTAATTGATGGTTTCACAGGGTGCGATTGCTGTAGCAATAACGTAGGGGGGGGTAACAAAGGTCTAATTTTTATATTCTTGTAATTATCTAAAGGGAAAAGAGGGGGATAATGCAGAAGTATAGTATTATAGCCATAGTACTGCCCTAGGTTATATGACATAATAATCCAGCTAATTAGGGCATATATATTGTGTATATAACTTATAATTCCCAGTTATTATTGTGTATCTCTTCCATTCTTAAGACAAGCGATTCTAATACTTATAAACTCTCTCTTTATTAAAAAAGAGAAATTGCTCTAAAATACGTAAAAAATCCGTAAAAATTAACAAATAAGCAAAAATTAATAACATTACAATACATAAGAAATATTACCTAAATGAATAACTTTTCCCTAGTCCAGAGCATCCTTAAAGTCTCTTAATTAATTACGTTCAGATTCATTAAATTTAAACTCTTTATTACACGCTTAAGCAGCTTTAGCTTTAACACTTAATACCGGTCTCTTTACCTAACCTTCTACTTAAATCCAAGCCTTATTCTTAGTTACAAAGGTTTTAAGACTTCTATTTAGGGAGGCTTTTATTATTACATTAGCAAGGTTATTGTGGGGAGTCTCGTAAACAATTTCGTCAGTCTTGGCGTTTTCCTGGTCTAGGTTGTTTAGGCATAGGCCTTGCCCTTCTTAAGAAGTTAAAGCTATTCCTATAGCTTTCTTATTTTAAGCTTAATTATTCTTATAAGAAGGCTCTGCTTTTAGCAAAGTAATGTATGGCTTAACAACTGTAGATTAAAACTTTATAAGGCTATAAGGCATCTTAATAATATAAGTCTTTCCTTTTATTAAAAAAAGCTTATATAAGCTAGTCTATTTACCTTTCTTATAATAAACTTATATATTAGAGTTTAAGGGGAGATTATATGTTAGCAGGGTTATTAGGCTATTTTAAGTGTTAAGGGCATTATTAACTTAATGCCTTATAAGACTATACCTTGCTTTATTTATTGCTTTTTAAAGTATCTTAGCTCTCTAAGTAACTATAAGGCTTAGGGAAGAATTATTTGTTATCGTTAGATATATTCTAAAGACTAAGAGGGTTAGGATAAGGCTATTTAGGCTAGCGGAGTTATTAACTGCTTTAATAGCTATTTAAAGCATCTGCTTTTTTAAGAAAAGACTGTAAGCTTAAGTCTTAATAATATTATATGCTCTTTAAAGAGAGGCGTGATATTGCTTAAGTTTTCTAATACTATTATGTGCTTTAACAGGGACTTTATTAATGTTAATTAATAATAGTTAAGCTAAATGCCTAAATTTACTAAAAGTAAAGTTTTTTCTAGTATTATAGACTATCTAGTCTAGGGAACTAAGATATATATTAATTTAATATTTCTTAAGGCGTTCTAGATATCTTAAGCTTTTTATTATTAAGGTCTAAGAAAGTAAGCAGCTTAAAATAAAGTTACTAAGTTAATAATATAAAGGACAGGCTTTTTATTAATTTACATAATATTAACAAGGACCTTATAATTAAATTCAAGATTATCTTTAAGGGTAAACTTAAATCTACTAAGAGCCTTGGCGTTTATCTGATATTAGTAATAGGTATGCGTGATCCTTTCTATGTCACCTCTGTTAAAATCTTTACTAGCCTTAGCAAAAAGGTTATATAGTTGGTTAATTAAAGGGTGGCTAAATTAACAATAAAGTTAGTGAATTTCTGCTTCTAAGAGCATAAAAACGGCAGGTTCTTAGGAACTAATTATCTACTAAGGATGTTTTTATTTTCTAATAATAGGTACTTTCTTTTCTTCTTAGATAAAGAGGTTCTTAAGATTATTAAGCTTAATACCTATTTTATCCATATTTATAATAAAATATAGGAAAGGCATAGCACTATTAAGAATATAAAAAGAAATTATACTAAAGATTATAGAAAGCTTTAAAATGCTATTTAAGGTCATACTTCTAGCACTAAAGTTAATAGTTCTCTGGTTAGAAGAAGGCTTAATTATAAGGTCTGTTATAAGGCGCATTAAGGCTTTAACTTAACCTTAGCTAGTAGTTGAAATTCCGGCTGCTTTAGTATTTAGTAGGATACTATAAAACGTTTCCGCAGTATATTATAAATCTATAAGGAATACCTGCTATTGTGTGGTTTTATTGGTATTGTGGTTATAAGGGTCTTTAATAAATAACGTGTGTTTAAAGGCGTTATCTTATAGGAAATTCACGGTTAAGGCAGAAAAGAGAGGGGGATTAGGTGCTTGTATAAAGAAAGTTATAAATATAAGGGTTTCTTATGCTTCTTTATTGTTTTGTGCCTTTTCTTCTTTAAATACAATAAATGCTGCGTTCTAGGTAGCCTTTTTGTGTTTATCCTTATCCCTGCTGTCCAGGGGTAATGACTTTTTGTCTTTACCTTTAAATACTTATAAGAATATATAAAATTAGCATTTAAAAGGAGGGGATTTATGCCTTTAGTTGCTCTACTAAGTTTCTTTTGCTTTCTTTTGTTTAGAGATAGGATAATTAGTTAACTAACATCCTTCTTTATAATAGATAAAGCATTTCTTAAATCCAGCTTTATTTTAGGGTTAGAAAGCTTATAAATATCGTTAGTTAGTAAACAAGACTATGTTAGTGCTCGGGGTAGTGTTTTAAGGTTAATACTTACTTTCTCTTGCAATCTATTAGCTTGTAAATGATTTTAAAACAGGTTCTATTATATCTTTTATTGTAAGGCAGTGGTAAATATCACTAACTATGCCTTCATAGGTATTGGTTTAGACGTAGGTTATCTGGTTAAATTTAGGGCTATCTTAAACAGATATTTTCAGTTAGTGCCTAAGGATTATATCTTTCTTAAAAGGGGGGTAAAGACTATTAAATAGATCTAAGAGCTATTAAATTATTAATTCTAAACATTTAAGTTTAGTCTTTATTGGAATTTTAGCTATAATATAATAAAACTTTATTTCTTTAAATTATGTTTAGTAGAATTTTTAATTTTCTTTGGTCTTAAAGTTTTCCTCTATCTGCTTAGTTATTATATTAAATAAAATAAGTCTTTTGCTAAATTTCTTAAGGTAATACTTATAGGCATTATCTATAAGTATTATTAATAGTGTAAATAGGTATAACTTAGGCGAAATTCCTTATGCTATGTAGATATCCTTAAAGATTAGGACTTTAGAATATATAAAGTTAAAAAGTGTTCTAGAATACTTGTTTTCCTTATTATAAACTCTAGCAAGAGAGTTTAAGGCTTTTTAGTCTATATTAGTAATTTCCTTTAATATAGTTTGTTATTTTAGGGGAAAGGGGATTATTATTTTTATTATTATTTCTTTAGTAGGAGGGTTAGGAGGGTTAGGGGGAGGTGAGGTTATTATTAATGTTAATGTGTTAATGGTGTTGTTTCCTGTTAAGAGCTTTCTATTAAGAAAGAAAATAGAATTATTTATACTGACTAAATTAGTAAGTATATAGTTAATTAGTCTTTGTAATCCTTCTTATATATTAATTCCTTAATCTTAAAGAATATCTTAAAGTACTTATTGGACCTTAGGGGTAATCTTTTTGAAAATATTGGCATTTTATCCTTTAAAGTCTTCTTAGTATATAAACAGAAACCTAGTACCTTGCTAGTTACTAGATTTATACTAGTTAATATAATAGGCAAATTTATTATAAAGTTCGGAAGTTGTAGCTTTTTCAGGGTTAATTTATTTATTAGCTTTAGCCTATTTCTCTGTAAAGTAGTTAGAATACTTTTAGAGTTTTATAGAAAGGGAGTCTTAAATAGGTTAGTTAGCTTTGGTAGTAGAAGTTAAAGCTATTTTTAGTGTTTTCTCTGTAATAGACAGTAAAGAAAATACTTTAATTATAGACTAGTAATAAATTGATAATAAGAGGTAAATTCTATAAAGAAACTTTCTTAATAATTATAGACAAGTAGTAAAAGTTAATAATAATAGAAAAAGTTACTTTTAAGTAGTATAAACAATGGATTCTATGTAATTAAGTGAATAAGTGCATTATATTAGAAGTTTATCTCTTTTGTTAATTTCTAGCCAATCTGTAGTTATAATAACCACTAATTAGTAATGGTTTTACAGGGTGTAATTGCTATAGTAATAACGTAGGGGGGGGTAACAAAGGTCTGATTTCTATATTCTTATAATTATTTAAAGGGAAAAGAGAGGGATGATACAGAAGTGTAGTGTTATAGCCATAGTACTACCCTAGGTTACATAACATAGTAATCCAGCCAATTAAGGCACACGCATTATGCATATAACCCATAATTCCCGGTTACTATCGTGTATCCCTTCCATCCTCAAGACGAGCGACTCCAACATTAATTATAAATAACAAAAGCAGTATCCCTAGCTACTCTTATTAGATTCCCTCTTAAAAATAGCTTTACTAACTTAGTTCTTATTATTTACCTTTTTTTATAAAATAGTAAAAACTTAACTAAGATATTAGAATTAAAATCCTTTATATAAAACTTATTTTCTATATCTCTTATAATATATATTAGAATTATTTAAGAGAGGGCAATAATAGTTAACAAATAAAATAAAATAAAAGAATAACTTAAAGTATATAATAGTTAAAATTAAGAAATAAAAGGTTAAAAAATAAAGAAAAAACAGGAAATCTATAGTATTAAAAAGTGCAGATAAGAGGTTAAGTAAAAAGTAAAGTAAGATTATAAGTAGTATTATAGGAAAAATAAGGTTATATATTTCTAACTATAGTGATCACATAGGGTCCTATAGGATATTAGATCCTGCTAACCTTAAGGCATTATTAGCACTCCTGCCTTATAAGCCCCTTCTTTCTATACTCCTTATCCTAGTTAATTAAATACTCCTTTAGATATTTATTTATTAACTCTAATATATTTACCTTTATCTTACTCTTATTAATTTACTAGTTATCTTTAGTAGTATATTTTTTATATCTTATAAAGTAAGCTACCTTATGGCTTTATTCCTTAATATAGTAGATTTTTACCTTATATAAAATAATCTGCTTAATCTTCTAGTAATTAGCTTTGCTACTCCCTTCTAGATTAATTAGTAAAGGGGGTGTTTCCTCCCTACTAAATAAATCTTTACCTTAGTATAGTTTCTATATATATATAATTAATACTACTAAATACACCCTTAAGTTTAATAGAAATTTAAGTTAATATAATAAAGGATTTACCTTTTTAAGAACCTTATATAGTCCTGCTTTCTATAGTAACTACTTCTTCTTTAGCTTCTTTAGAAGTTAGTATCCTTTATATAGTTATAAGTATACTATATTTCTAATATTAATATCTACTAGATTATATTAGAAATTATATCTGATTTTAGATAATATAGTAGTAGTGGTTATTATGAGTTAGGCCTCTCTCTAATAGATCTTATAAAGTGCCTCTAAGTCCTCTTCCCCTAGCTGTATATTAGAAATTGCTTGCTCTAGAAGAAGGTTAATAAGGTCTAGCGGTTTAAGCCTATATAATAACTTATTAGACAACTAGTTAATAGCTATAGCTACTGTATTATTAAGATAGTGCTATAAAGCTAGAAGGATTAATACCCATAGTACTATTAGATTTATTATAATATAATAGCAAATAGCTATTATTACTATTTAATTCTTCTGTTTAGCTACTCTATTTATTTGCAGGTAGTAGGTAGTTAATATTAGGAACTTAACTCTTAGCTTAGTAAATATTACCTACTAAACCTTAAAAATAAATTTAGGGTCTCTATTACTAATTATTTACCTTAGTAGTCCTTAGTTTATAATATACAGAGCTTAAAAAAGTAGTTCTGCCTATATAGATACTAAATGCATTATATTCCCTAGGATTCAGAGGGTCCTCTTACTAAATAAATAGTTTATTAAGTAAAAGGAATTATACTTTAAGTATCCTTTTATAGCCTATATAGTATTTACTAAGTTTACCTCTGGCATATTAGTAATAAAGTCCAGAGAAATTATATAAAATAGTATTAGTTTTAACTATAAAGGTCTTATTTTTCTAGTTACTTTATCCCTTAAGATAGAGTTTTCCTAATAAGTTATATAATATACTATATACTCCTGGATTTACTTAAATATCTTTAGAAAACAAATGCTATATAGACCTTCTATTATTCTGCTAATTCTAAAGTGCTAATGGTTATTATACACAGTTCTTAGCATTATTTTAATATAGCTACTTAAAATACATAGTTATTTAAGCCCTTTTTTATCCTTATAATAAAGTAGGCCTTTATTTATAAGGTTCTAGCTATAGAGTGGAATTTACAGTTAGTTCTATCCTTGCTTTAGCTACTTCTGCCAGAAATCCTTAATACTCTTAATTATCTAATAATATTATAGGTTAAATTTATACCCTGCTAATATTTCTTTCTTTAGCAAGTTATTTATTATAGCCACTACCTAATAGTTTTAATAAAAGTATACACAGATATTTAATTTATTATATATACTATAGTTTATAGCCTCTTAGTAGCTAATATCTACTAGGAGTCGTAATAAGGCATTAGGTATAATATTAAGAATTCCTAGTATATAGATTACTTATAATTCAAACTATAATAAATAATTCGCCATCTTAGCTAATTTTAGGTTAGCCTTATTAAGGTTTATTATAGCTAAAGAGGTATATTTAATAATTCCTTTAGCAGGTATATGGTTAGTTAGAATATTAACTAGATAATAGTTAGATTAAGCTATTTTTTACAGTTTCCGCATTGCCTAAGCGATTATAGCTACCTTTATCTTAGTTAATTTATACTGCTTCTTAGCTATAGATATTAGATAAGAAAGAAAAAGGATTAGGTAAAGTTTTATAGCTATAATATTCTTACTAAGTATACTTTTTCTATCCTATTTGTTACGGGATAATCCGCGATGTCGGATCCCCACCTATATAGGACGGATTCATTATGCAGCTAGTAAGACTTAGAATAATAACAACTTACACAAAATGCACTTAACTATATGACTTAATAGTAGTATATACAGGTGCGTTTAATAACCCCTTTATAACATTAATAACAGCTTTAAAGTATTAGTAAAGCAGCTAACAAAATACGGAACACCGCGGATACGACGCGGTATTACGCCTAAAACGAAAAAGAAGCACAGAATTAGATTTCTTATTATTAATTACTCCCCCTAGTAATAGCGTATTACATAAGAGGAGTAAGCAGCATAAGGGGTGTAATAATTAATAAATTTTTATGTAAATCCATAACTAATAAAGGATAAGGCACTACCTAGGAAGAAACATAATATTAAGGAGAGAATTCTAAAGTAATAATAGTACAAGAAAAACTAAAGAATAAAATGAAATTACTAAAGGAATTAATAATAAAAGTTATTTTAAAAGTAGAAATAATAAAAGTATAGGCTTTTATTAAAACTTTTATACAAATTGCTATAAATATAGGAAGGGAAATAGCCTAAGCAAGAACTAACATAGGAGGCCTATAGGCCTTAATTATAAAAGCGGTTAACAGTAGAGTAGAGACTATAGTTAAGAAGGCAGTTAAGGAGGTAATAGAGGCTGTTTATAGGACTAGATTAGTAGTTAGGAGGACTTAGGTAAATATTACAGCTTATAAAGTTATAGGGCAGAATATGATAATACCTTTGGCCTAAACGGAGGGTATGGTAATACTAGCTTGCTATTACCAGGAAGCACTAGTAAAGGAAAGCACTATTAGTAAGGTAGTTAGGAATAGATTGCTAGGAGAGATTATAAAGGCAGTAAATAGTGCTATTAGTATAGAGGAGGCAGTAGTAGTATACTAATTATAAAGTAAAGATATAGTTATTATATTTACAGAAGTAAAGAGAAAATAAAAGGAAAACACGGCCTAGGTAGGAGTTGCCTTTAGACCTAAGGCAGAAGTAAATAGGAAGATGTTTAGTGTGATTATTAAGGGATTTTTAATATAATTAATAAACCATATTACGATTAAGGATATAAGGAAGAACATTAAAAAGGAAAATAGATTAAATATGGTAAAGATAATAGTATGGAAGCTAAGAGGAATAGCAACAAGGGCACCATTAGTGGTTAGTATTAAGGGCACTAAGGCAGCGAACTAACTATGCTATAGGGGAATAGTATACTAAGCAGAGATTTTTAATACTAAGCTATATAATAAAATGATCCACCTAAAGCAATATTATAACTATTATAAGATTAGATATATTACTAGATACTATAAGAAGAAAGCAAGATACAGCAGGTATACTACTAGAAAACACTCTAAGGGAGAGAGGACTTGCCTAATATTAACAGGCAAGGTATAGGAGAGATGCCTAAATTATACAGGGGCATATCTAGCATAGTCTTAACTATGCTTAGTAAGTAATAAGAGATAGTAGCAGGCTAGGAAGGCTTATGCTATAAGGCTGCTGTTCTTCTGTAACTATTAGTCAGAGGTCGCAACAGCTACTACAGGCAAGGGTTATTAGGGAGAAGAAACCGGGGGATTAACAGAGAGGTAGCTAAGAGGAAGGAGTATATAACTAAGGGGCCCTTCTATAAGACAAACCTACAAGCTAAGATTAGAATAATAAAGACTAGCAGAGGAAGGCATAATGCTAGCCTTTTTACAGCTGACTAGAGGGCTAAACAATACCGGAGCCAGCCTAACCAGGGTGCTCCAAAGCACATAATAGAGTACATAATTAAGGTTATATACTAGAATACACAGAAGAAAAGCAATTTAGTATATCTGGCGTTAGGGTATGACATTAGCCCTAAGGTAATAGCTATCCAGGAACCAGGAGGCTATAATAGTATACTACCAAATCCATCTTAGGGACACTATATATTAGCAATATACAGCGGAAGAATAGCAATTTATATACACTAAAAGGTTAAGACAGGACTTTAAATTATAGGAAGGGGGGAGGATTAGTGTAGTATTAAGCTATATAAAGTAGAAATATATAATATCTATTCCCCGGCTTATAAAAGGAAGTGGCAGATGCCTTTATAACACTTTGCTAATACCTAGGCAAAAGGCTGGAGTGTGTTTATAGGGGACTTTAACTAATATCACCCCTTATGGGACAGATTTAGCCGAATATCTCTAGGGCATAATAAGATATTAGAATTTATAACAAGGTAGCAACTTGGCCTAGCTATGCTGTTTAGGGAAGTAATAAGGAGAGAACATAGCAGTAGGGATAGCACTATTAACCATGCATGGACTACCTACAACGTTAGTGTTGAATTCATTAGGCCAGTGGAAATCGCTAGATCCGACTATATGCCCTAGCTTATTAGCATTAGGATAAATAAGGAATTAAGCAATAGCCTAGGGTTAGTCTGGGGTTAAAGGACAGTAGATAAGAACCTTATTATAGCAGAGGCTTTAAACAGGCTTAGAAAGAAGGGGTTAGAGCTTCTGCTATATAACTAGCAAGAAATTAATAACTATATGTAGTAGCTTACCTAATAGCTTATAAAGATAGCTAATATAGCAGCACTTAAGCAACCTTAAGGGTATAATAAACTATAGCCTTAGTAGAATAAAAGGGTAAGGAATGCAATAGTAGAGGTAAGACGTGCTAATAAGTAGTGGTAGTAACAATGGACGCAGGAAGCATAGCAGGCCTTAATAGAAGCTATAAAAAAACAGGATTATGTTATTTTAAAGGAGAAGAGAAGTAGCTGGCAACAGGCAGTTAGCGAGTTATCCAGGTCTAAAGGGAGTCTTTAGACCCTGGAGCATTAGGCCCGGCTATAAAGTGGACTTCCTCCTAAAAGGCAACAGGTCCTACTACTAACCCAGCTAGGAGATAATAGCAGGGAGGAGATAGTAGAGGTTACATACAAGGGTAAGGCAAGGGTATTTACAGAGAGGTTCTTCCCTCTATTTACAGCTAGGGCTTTAGGTCCGGAGGCAGAGGAGGGAATAAGATACTGTAATAATAATTAGGCAGTTCCCGTGTTTATAAAGGAGGAAATTAAAGAGGTTATAAAGAATATAGCAAGTTAAAAAGCCCTAGGACCAGATAAGCTGCTAACAGGTTTCCTTAAGCTATATAGAGCAGCCCTAATATCGTGTTTAACATGCCTTATAAATGCTTGCTATAGCTTAGGATATTATCCAGCCTCCTTCTAACAAGTAAAGGTAGTAGTTCTACATAAACCTGGGAAGTCCCCTAAGAAGTTAGGCAGACCGGGGGGGTAGAGGCCAATATTGCTATTAAACACAATAGGCAAAGTAATTAAGGGAGCTATTATAAGGAGGATTACTATTACAGTAAAGGAAGGCTATATACTGCCGGACATGCAAATAGGTAACAGGGCTAGCAGATTAATAGAGATAGTACTAAATATGCTAAAAAAGGTTATAAGAACAGCATAGCATTACCAGGGAATAGCATTATTACTATAGCTAGATATTACTAGAGCGTTTAATACTATTAGCTATAAATAATTAATCTGTACTATAAAGGAGTTAGGACTGCTAGGGTAAATGGCCAGATAGGCACAGGGCTTTACATTAAAAAGGAGAGCACAATTGGCATTTAACGGACGTATTACTAAGGAAATCTAAGTTATTACAAGGGTTCTGTAAGGGTCGCTAGCGTCTCCTATCCTCTTTCTGCTTTATATTACACTACTATATTACAGACTAGCGGCGGCGGAATTAATATTAATATTAGGGTTCTTAAATAATATAAACATTATAGTATATAAAAAAACAGCAGAGGAGACAAAAGTATAACTAGAAAGAGCCTAGAGAATATATAAGGAGTGGTTAAAGGAGTATAAGCTAAGGTTTAACCTAGAAAAGAGTAAGCTAATGCACTTTATAAGGAAGAGGCAGGCGATTATAATAACAATCTGACTTAGAAGAGCAATAATATAACTAATATAATTAGCGCGATTCCTAGGGGTTTGGATTTACTAGAAGCTTTATTAGTTAACCTACATAGAGAAGGTAAATGCTAAATTATTATAGTAGAAATTAGTGCTTATAGTACTGGCTGCATTTACATAGGGATGCCAACTAGAGTGTGTAAGATCCCTTTATATACAGGTAATAAGAAGTATAATAGCCTATAGAGCTAGGATATACCACACCTATAGTAAGCTAAAAGGGGTAGTATAGGGGGTAGTAAAGGCATTTATAAGGGAACAGAATAAATGCTTAAGGCAGGTTATAGGGGCGTATAAGGTAACACTAGTAACACTCTTAGAGACAGAAGCAGTAGTACTGCTAGTAGATCTGTACCTTAATTACATTAAATAACGATTCCACTAAAGACTTAAGGATAATAGTATAGGCAAGAAGATACGGCAGGCCTGTAATTTAATAGTATTATAGCTATGACGCTGAGGAAGAGGCTACTAATGTAATTACTATAAGGCGTTTCTTAATGCCCCCCCCCCCCCTCCCTGGCAGCCTTATAGCTAGATAGAAATTAGAGAGGGAGTGGGAAAAATAGTAGATCTAGTAGAGGCGTAAGGCTTAGGTAAGAAGAGGACAGGCAAAAATAATAGCAGCAGACGAGGAACCTAACTTTAAGAGTATAAAAAAGATAGTAAAGCTTTATAATAGCCTGCTTAAGTATAAATCTATGGCCCTAGTTTAGCTTTAAACAGAAAAAATAAGGCTAAATGCCTTCCTTTATAATAGACAGGTGCCCGAGGTAACTTTACTAATATGCTAATACTAGGAAGGAGATAAGGATATTTACTACCTTATCCTGTTATGCCTAGAATATAACTATTTAAGACCGATTCTAGTAGTGCCTATAATAAGAGATCCGCAGGAACTTAGGGCAGTACTTAATAACAAGAAGCTAGCACTAAATATTGTAAAGTAGGTGCTTTTAACTAGGCGACTTTAGCAGTATAGGTTGGTAGAGGAGCTTAGTAAGGCGTGGCAGATATATAATAATAAGGCTAAGAAAGGGACCAGAGGTAATAAAAACAATAAGATAGAGGAGGAAGAGCTGGACTAGGAGGGGAGGTGCTTATAGGGGGTTTTTACTAACATACTAACCTTTTATATAAAGCATAACTACACTTCTGTTATTGTCTGCAGTTCCGGGGAACTGGCAGATATCTTATACTAATAGTTGAAAACAATAAAGACTTTATATCAGAGGCTTAGCGGGAGCTATATGGAAGAATATGGGTTTTCTCCCCTATCTTAAGGTTTTTCCTATATTAGGAAGTTAGTTGATGAACTAGTTAGTGGCTCTAGCTACCTAGCGTACATGAATAATAATAATAATAACAGCTTTACGGTTGCTTCTAACTAACTATATAACAATACTACCATGTAATAACTAGTAGCAATTACTTGCATCCTTTATGCAAGGTTTTAACTAAAAATTAAGGACTTACTGCTTTTAGTTAGTAAGACGTATTAAGTTAAATTACTATATTACTAGGTCCTAACTAGTAAGGCTGTAATAGTTAAAGAGTTAGGGTTACTATTATTAATAAGTAAGGCAGTGTGCTAAAACATTAAATTTACTACCTATAGTAAGGCTATAAGCTAAGAGGTAAGAAGGATTTAACAGAACTTATGTCTGAATTAACAAGTTAGTACTAGGAATTAGATAACTACTAATTACACATTATAACTATTACTAAGGGAGAGCTTTACTGTATTTATAAGCTTTATAAATACCTTAAGTAAAATCCTAACCCTCTTAGTCCTAAAGGAAGACCAGTAACTACTAATAATAAGGTTAAGGACCTTTCCTGCCTAGGAAGTTACAAATTCTAAAAAGGAAAGCTTTACTAGACTGCAGAACCGCTACAACCAGTTAACCTAGTTCCCATACATTACTTATACTTTAGGGAAGAACTAATTCTAGCATAAAAAATGCTAAAAAAGGCTAAGAAGGAAGGGCTTCTTAAACCATTAGTAACTAAACCTAAGGTAACATTATTAAGGATTAAAACCACCCTACCTAGGACTATACCTCTTTTAGAACCAGAGACTTTAACAGCTATAATACCTCTTAAAGGACCAGAAACCTCGCTTATTATTACACCTATTAAAAAACTAAAGGCTTCTTAACTTATAGAACTATTAAGCGTTAGGGACATTATTCTAACTACAGTTTCTAGTCCTAATCCTGACAATAACCCTAAGGAGACCTTAAAAGGCAACGAAATATAAGAAACAGCTTTATTCAGCAGGAGACAACAGAAATAACCAGCTGTTATTATATAACTTACGTTACCACTAAAGTAAAATCTAGTATCTCGTGAAGAATCTGCAGGAAGCAATAAGTTAGTTTACTATAAGTCTTCTACCTATATAGACTTTTAAAATAATAAAGACTATAGAGAAACAGGAAACCTTATTATGTTAATATGCATAAAAGGGTTTATAATACCTAAAGATTTAACTAACCTAGATGAGATAATAGATAAGACTATATAAGAGGTAGAAGGTCCTCTAATAACAGAAAATCCTATTATGCCTAAAAGAGAGAAAGAGCGGTCAGCTGGAAAGTTATAATTCCCTAGGGACTTATAACCCCTTAGAACTAGTAAGAGGAGATAAGTACGCTAGGATTTAACAGATACTAAGGAACTGTTTAATATTATAGCAGGGCATAAGCCAGAACCCGAAACTAAGAACACTATTAGTAATACCTTAGCTTATAAAATCCTATAAAGCATTAAGAAAGCAGCTAAAACATAGAAAGAAGTGTGTAAAGTAATAAGGGAAATGCAGAAGTTATAGATACAAATTAAAGAAAACCTTGCTTACCCTGTAGAAACCGACTTCTAACAACGGATAATAGAAACCTAAGATAATATCTTAAACACTTTAGTTGGCCTTACTTTGTAAATAAGGGAGTTAAACCGAATTATAACGGCCTTTATAAACCGGATGTAAGCAGGTCGCTAGGACTAACAATTAAATACAGCGCTAATTATGCAGGAACCATTTAAACTAATAACAACAGGAGCTAATATAACTTAGTAACTAAACCCTTAGCAGACCGGACTTACCCTACTAGAGCAAATTAGTTAGAATTCCAGTTAGTAAAGGGGTAAAACAACAGTTATAATACCCAAGCTAATAAGGTTTTAAGATTACCTAATTAAGACGAGCGACTTAAGAGAAGTAATAGGGTTTATATAAGGTTATACTAGTACTAGCAAATCTTACTAACTAGAGGTAATAGACCTCTTACTACACAATTAGAATTTACCTAAATTACAACAGGAGTTTAGTTATATAAGTTATTATAATAATACTAAGACCTCTTTTAACCTACCTCACGTAGTTTTAAACCAAGCTTAACAGTTTCCCCTAGTAAAGAGATATAAGTCTTTATAATAAGCAGGATTTCTATAGCATAAACCGACTGCTAAATAAGAAGGCGCTTTATTAAATCCTTAGGTAACAATATTAGCACCCTAATAAGGTTTTCCCCCTAGGGACACATAAACCTTTAGTCCACTAAACGTTAGATAAGGAGGCGCTTCTTTAAATCCTTAAGTAATAATATCAGCACCTTAACTAGGTTTTCTATTAAGGGACGTGTAAAATTATGCCCTACTAATAACAGAATACTAATAGTAAAAATAATACTTTAAAGAGCATAGAGGTTATAAATAAAAGGAGACATACTACACTAGTGCTTAATAATACTAATACTCCCAAATACTACCATATTTACCTACATAATAAGATAACAGGTATGTGAAAGGACCTTCTAAAAACAGTAATATAGGACAACATATAAATCTACCTCTAACTTTCCTATAATAAGGAAGTGGATATAGCTATAAAGCGGATGGTTATAGCAATAAAGCGGGTGGTTATAAAGATAGTTATTATTATACTAAAAAGCCTTATAATAACTAGCTAAGCTAAACACTAGAATACTAAGAATAAAATACCTTCTAACTAGGATATAATTTAGGACAGGATTCCAAGCCTAAAAGGGCTCCTAGAGAGGAAGGGTTAGTAAGTTTAACCTAGAAGATCTAGGATATTAGACTTCTAGACCTAAAACCAGATGTAGTGAACGCAGGTAATAAATTCATCTTATATAAAGGGAAAACCACTGTTTTTTCAGACCCTAAGCTTTAGATTTAGGCAGTAAAAGAGTATCTATTTAAAGCACTACTAAACCAAAAGAAGGTGTTACTTTGTAATATCTAGTAACTATTTCATAGAGAAGCAATAACCTAGTACTAATAATACCTAAATAAATCCGAAAAAGAACGGATTTTTACTAGCATTAATAGTGTTATTAAGGTAATATAAGAAGAATTCTATATAAGGACAGAAGATATAGTAATAAAGCTTAAGCAGGCTAAGTATACCTAAGAAGATGTTATAAATAGTGTCTTTATTTAGGACTTTATAGCTTAAATCTTTTAGTATACTAAAGCAAACAGAGAGACAATAGATCTATAGCTTTTAGTACACTTTAGGATAAAATTATATCCTAAGCTAAAGAAGCTATGCCTAGATTTAACTAAGGGCATAAAGCGTAATAAATACCTTAACATAGTAGACAGAAAACGCCGTAATTTATGTTAAGAAATAAAGGAGTAATAAAAGTCCTATTACTAGGAAAAGACTAAAGGAATAATAAAAGCCTACCTTTATAATAATAAATCCTTAGACTTAAATGAATCTAAGGGTAAAAGAATAGAGGCCTACTGGAATTATTATTATAAGGACTGTAACTAAAGGAGAGGAAACTGTTTTTAACAGAATAACTTTTAGTAATAATATCCCTACTATATACATATTAAAGAGAGATTAAGCAGCCTAAGGGATTATAATCAGGGAGACTAAAGAAGGCCGCTAGTCCTGTACTAGGAATAGGTTTATTAGAATAAACCACAGCAGGACTAGAATTAACCTTAAAGGTCCTAATAGCATAATAACAATAGACCACGCTAACTAAAAGTTAGAAATAAGGACCTTGTAAAGAAGGAAGCAGACCCTTAAACTAAGAAAGGCAGGGCCTATAGCTAAGAAGACTAATCTTAGGGAGATAATAAAGGAAAAGAAAGATCCTTAAAGAAAAAAGATTAAAAAGGGAATTAATCCAGAGAGTAATAAAACCCTTACTAAGGGGATTAATTCTACTTAAGATAATTTAGGTAATAAGAGCGTCTAAACTAGGAACCCTATAAAGTTATAGTTCTGGATAATAATCCTAATGCTAAAGAGCAGGAGTAGTATCTAGCAGACTCTAAATACTATTTAGCTAGAGAAGGAAGTCTGTTAGAGAATAATAGACATAATAAGTCTAACTTTATAAATGTGTACTTTGCTGCAGATAGTGGCAAAGCATACCTAACGCTTAACTATAACTCTAATAAAGGAGAGGTTGAATCTAATTTTATTAGCGCTTTCTATATAGCAGAGGAGGAAGACTTAGACCAGGAGAATCCTATCTCTTTAACTGTAAAGACTAGTAAAATAAAGGCTTTTAATGGAAGAAGGCAGGAAGAGCCTAAGGAAGAGAAGGAAATTATTAAAGCTTTTATAACTAGAGTTAATATTATATAAAATACTGCAACTTAAAGTTTAAATAAGCTAATTTTAACAGGAGGTCTGTAAGAAGACTAGGTAATTAAGGCAGTATCTAGACTATAAGAGATTAATGTTTAGGGAAGGAAGTAGATGAATAACTTCCTTAAAATGCCAATTCAATTCCATAATAAGGGACCTAACTATATAATCTGTGTAGACACTAAAACATTATTGATTTTAGCTAATAAATAGTGGCTTTAGTAATATAGGATAAATGTAAAGTAGGAGAAGTAAGACCCAAAACCGGTAACAGAAGTAGCTTTAGCCTTTGTTATTACAGAAAGGGCCACTTTTAACTTTTATATTCTAGAAATTATAAGAGGAAAAAACATCCAAGGTTACTTCATAGTAACTACAGACGTTATGCCAAATCTAGGACTAAAATTATTAATTGGAATAAGTTTCCTCTATAGCTTTAGAGTAAAAATTAATTTCGTTAATCTAAGGTTAGTTTTTAGGTTAGTGCACAACATAACAGTACTAGGATAGATGTTTCAAGACGCTTACTATATGCTAGCTTAACAGGTAATAGCAGCACATAATGTTATAATTCCACTAAATTTAATGTGTTAGGTACTAGTAACTTAAAAGGATCTTCCTAGCAGAGAGGAGATTAGTGTTTACTACATTATGTCTTTTAATTCTGTCTTCCTAGATAACATTCTTAACTGGGGAAATAAGAAAAGGATGCTAGCAGTAAATAACTCTAACAGGGCTGTATAGATTAAACAGAATAGCAAAGTAGGTTAACTTAAGGCAGCCACAAGCCTTGATTTAAATTTTGCTATTTTGGATGTCTACTAGTACGCAGCATTTTTTAGCAAAGATATTAAGACAGAAAAGACAGAAGAGAGTCTAGAAAAATTTAATAATAACCTAGATCCTAAAGTCATTAACAGAGGCATTTTATTATATAGAGTATCTTGCCCGGAGGACATACCTTTCGTTAAAAATAAGTTTAAAGTGTGAATTACTAATATTAATCTGGAAGCAGCTATTAAGTTATAGGATCTAACTAATAAGTACGATATTTACTGCAATTGAGAAGTAGTACTAATGCTAGAAGAAGACAAGATAAAAGTTGATTTTATTAATGGCTAGCAGAACTAGGTTAAGCTAGCAAGGAAGTACCCTCTTAGGCGCAGAGACTAGGAGAAATTTACTAAAGTCTATAATACTATATACTTAGTAGGTAGGATGTTTTAGTTAATAAAGCCAGCACCTGTGGCCTGCTCTGGGTTTATTATCTAGAGAGATATAGAGAAGATAAAGAAAGGTTAAGTTATTATAGATACCAGACCCCTTAATAATATTACCATGCTAGATGTGTATCTGCTGCCAGACTAAGGCGACATTATGCAGGATATACATAGCAAAGAGTAAAAATTGATTTTTAATGTAATAGGATTTTTCTACTAGCTTTTAGTACAAGAGGAACACTAAAATCATATAGTGGTAATCTCTAAAAGAAGGCTAAAAGCGTTGCGAGTTGCGTTAATAGGGTATAAGAATTCGCCGGCCTTTATATAACGATTTATAGATTGTATTTTCTAACCATACTAAAGTTTTATTTGTATTTATATTAACAATATTATTGTCTTCTCTAACACCCTTAAGGATTATCTTAAATACCTTAAGATAGTCTTAAAAGTCCTAGAGGAAAACAAGGTATATATTACAGTAACTAAGTCTTTTATTAGATATTATTTAATCCAACTTCTTGGATTTATAGTTAACGCTAATAGAATTATTAATATAAGCAACAGGATTAAGTCGTTCTAGCAAATAGAAATTCCTCGTAACTTATTAACCTTAGAAACCTTTATTAGTATAGCAGGATTCCTAAGAGCAGGAATCCCGTGGTTTGACTTGCAGATCCAACTACTATAGACCTAAAAAACGGTACTTATACGTAAACTTCGTAAATGCAATAAGTTGCTAGTAGGAGCTTTAAAGCAGGTATATAAGAGAAAGGCATAAGAAAAATCCTTTATCCCTATAAAAGACAAAAAAGCAGCCTTTAAAGCGCTAAAGACCCTGCTTTACAAGAAAATACTGCTATAGCACCACGATCTGGAGCGACCATTGTTCTTTAAGATTAACGCTTATAAGGAAGGTTTTAGCCTATATGCTTTTTAACTATATAAGGAGTAGGATAGGAAAAGCATACCTAGTAAGGATATTATAGCTATAAAACTTTACCTAATCCTTTTTCTCTCTTTTCTAACATATATAGCTAAGAAGCAGTATAGATTAACTAAGGCAGAGGTAGCCATAATTGCTTAAGCAATACAGAAACTATAAAAAATAACTTAATCTAACCGTTATTTAGTTAATATTCTAACCAACCATACACCCGCTAAAGGAATTATTAAACATACCTCTTTAGCTATAATAGACTTTAATAAGGTAAACTTAAAATTAGCTAAGATAGCAAATTATTTGTTGTAGTTTAAACTATAGGTAACCTATATGCTAGGAGTCCTTAACGTTATACCCAATGCCTTATTACGACTTCTAGTGGATATTAGCTACTAAGAGGCAGCAAACTACAGCATGTATAACAAATTAAACGCCTGTATATACTTTTGTTAGAACTATTAGGCAGTGGCCATAATGGATAACTTATTAAAAAAGAAGATATTAGCAAGGTATAAATTTAACCTATGATATTATTAGATAATTAAGAGCATTAAGGATTTCTAGTAAAAGCAACTAAAGTAAGGACGGAACTAACTGTAAATTCTACTTTATAGCTGGGACCTTACAGACAAGGGCCTACTTTATTATAAGAATAAAGAAGGGCTTAAATAACTGTGCATTCTAAGCAGCTGTGTTAAAACCGTACTAAGAACCGTGCATAATAACTATTACTACTTTAGAATTAGTAGAATAATAAAAGGTCTATGCATTGTTTGCTTTCTAAAGATGTCTAAGTGAATCCGGGAGTATGCGGCACACTATGTGACTTACTAGGAAAACTTTATTTTAAGGGATAAAGCAACCAGAGAAATAAGACCTTTATAGCTAAAACTAATGCCTTTTTACATAATTTCTCTGGACTTTGTCACTAACATGCCAGAGGTAAACTTAGCGAACACTATGTAGGCTATAGAAGGATACTTAAAGTATAATTCCCTTTGCCTAGTAAACTGTTTATTTAGTAAGAGAACCCTCTTAATCCCTAGAAACATAACGTATTTAGTATCCATATAGGCAGAACTGCTTCTTTAAGCTTTATACATTATAGACTAGGGACTACTATAGTAAATAGTTAGTAACAAAAACTTTAAATTCATTTCTAAGGTTTAGCAGACTATATTTACTAAGCTAGGAGTTAAATTCCTAATAGCAACTGCCTACTACCTACAGATAGATAGAGTAGCTAAACGGAAGAATTAGATAGTAATTATAGCTATTTGCTATTATACTGTAATAAATCCAACAGTACCATAGGTATTAATCCTTCTAGCGTTATAGCACTATCATAATAATACAGTAGCTATAGCTATTAACTAGTTACCTAATAAGTTATTATATAGGCTTAAACCGCTAGACCTTATTAACCTTCTTCTAGAGTAAGTAATTTCTAATACATAGCTAGAGGAAGAGGACTTAGAGGCACTTTGTAAGCTTTATTAGAGAGAGGCTTAACTTATAATAACTATTACTACTGCTTTATTTAAAATTAAATATAACTCCTAATATAACCTAGTGGATATTAATGTTGGAGACATGGTGTACTTATGACTGTATAAAGGATACTAGCTTCTAGGAAAGCTAAAGAAGAAATAGTTATTATAGAGAGCAGGACTGTATAAGGTTCTTAAAAAGGTAAACCCTTTATTATACTAACTTAAATTTCTATTAAACTTAAGGGTGTATCTAGTAGTGTTAATTGCATATATATAGAAACCACACTAAGGCAGAGATCCCTTTAGTAGGGAGGAAACACCCCCTTTACTAATTAATCTAAAAGGGAGCGGCAAAGCTAATTACTAGGAAATTAAGCAGATTATCTTATATAAGGTAAAAATCTACTATACTAAGGGACAAAGTCCTAAGATAGCTTACCTTATAAGATAGAAAGAATATACTGCTAAAGATAACTAGTAAATTAATAAAAGTAAGATAAAGGTAAACGCATTAGAGTTAATAAATAAATATCTAAAGGAGCATCTAATTAACTAAGATAAGGAGTATAGGAAGAAGGGGCTTATAAGGCAGGAGTGCTAATAATGCCTTAAGGTTAGCAGGATTTAACATCCTATAGGACCCCACGTGATTACCATAAATGAAAACACATAACCCCATTTTCCTATAATACCACTTATAATTTCACTTTACTTTTCACTTAACCCCTTATCTGCACTTTCTAACACGCTAGAATTCCCTGTTTTTCTTTATTTTTTGACCTTTTATTTTTGCTTTTAATTATTATACACTTTAAGTCTTTCTTTTATTTTATTTTATTTTTAACTTTTATCGCCCTCTCTTAGATAATTTTAATATATATTACAAGAGACATAAAGGATAAGTTTTATATAGAGGATTTTAATCCTAATGTTTTAGTTAAGTTTTTGCTATCTTATAGGAAAAAGTAAAGAATAATAACTAAGTTAGTAAAGCTATCTCCTAAAAGGAACCAGGCAAGAGTGGCTAGGGATACTGTTTTTACTCTTTATAACTAGACAGCTAAGGCTTAATAAGAAGATAAGCAGAGGGAAAAGGCATATGCTAACCTAATAACTGCCTATTAATGCTATATAAAGACTATAGCTAAGAACAAGGATAAGGACTTTAAAGTAAACATAGACTATAAGAATAACGTTTTTAATGTTAATATATTTAGAGAGATGCTTAGCCCTAGAGGCTAGGCAGCAGTAAAGTGCCTTTAAAATATAAGAAAGGGCAAGATAATTACTAATACTCTTATAACTAAAGGAATCCCTACTAGTAGTCTAAGTTAAGATCTTCTTATAATAGTATAGAAAATGTAGGACAGACTAAAGAAACTAGACTTTAGTAAGCTAATTTGCTATTTTAGTTATATAGATAAATGCTATTAGCACTAGGAGACAGAGTTATTTACAGAAGGTGGCGTAGGACTAGAGCCTTTTAAAACATAGTAATATTAGGCTGGAGATAGTATATAGAGTGTAATAAATGCTATTTATACCTACTTAAAAGATTTTATAGCCTAGGGGGTGTAAATTAATAAAAACGGATTTTCTGTTATAAAGATAGACCCTATATATACACTATAGATTAGAGTAGTATAATAGATTTTCCTTATTAAGGAATTAATTCCAGCGGCCGATAATGATAGGCAGAAGAAAACCAAATGCCTGGCTAATACCCTAGTCATCCAAAATGTTAAACTTTGTATTAAGCAGGCAGTAGTATGATTCCTTAATAGTAAATAGACAGATAACTAAGCTAGATCTAGAGAGTAGTAACTGGGATTGCTATTAAAAGAGAAAGTACTTATAGCTAAATACTGCAATAAGTTAGGAGGAATTAATAGCTTTATAGCTAGGGTACTTGCTATTATAGAATGAGTTAATCTCTTAAGCATAGGTTTTTAATAGGTGATTATTAACGCCAGTAAAGAGTATAAAACCGTAACTACTTAATAGGATACTAATGCACTAAGAAAGGAACTAGCGGACTAGAGGAATTTAATTTAAGGTTTGGCTAAATAATGTAGGCTAATAAGTAAAGCAGTAGCTAGAAAGACTATCTTAAAAGAGATAGAGTTAAGGCTAGCAGACTAAGCTACTAATGTATAATTTAGTAAACTTAAAGATAGAACTAATATACTTAAAGGGGATATTAAGGCCTATAAGGAGTCTTTTAGCATAGTAAAAGCTAGTCTTAAGATTATTAATAAGTATATTATAAGGACCTTAGCTAGAATAGCAGTATTAGAGAATAAGGCCAGGAATATTAAGACTGCTAGGCCTACTCCTTGAATGCCTCTGCTAGAATCCGCAGCTAAAAAGACAACCTTACCTATAGTAAGTAAGAAGCTAACTAGCCTAGTTAAACTAAATTTGCTAGCTAGTAGAAGAATAAGGTTAGCTATAGGAGCAATAAAGGTAACTGCATTAAACACAAGCTTATTTAAGTCATTACTAAAAAAGGCAAAGCAAAAGACGCCTTCCAAAAATAGGTATAATATTAACAGCGCTATGAAAAGGCAGAAAACAATAACGGAATCTATAACTAAGAACGCGGAATTAGCTAAGATATTAAACGAATAAGAGACCCTTATATAGTAATATAAGGATTAAAAATTTTAGCTAACATATTACGCCGTCTGATGTTAGAAGCAGTCCCTAAAAATTGCGTGGCTTTGGGCAAATTACTGTTTAATTATAAAACGTATAGCTTAGATTAAAGGTTTAGCTGTGTTATAAAGGGCATTATAGCAAATGAATTAATCATAGAAAAAGTTATATCTAGAGGACTGTTGCTTTCCTTATAATTACTATGCTATATAGTTTAGACATAGGAAAATTTTACCTCTAGTAAGGATAAGATGGTATGGCCAGTGGCTGTCTTCTGCCTAAAAGTAACAATACCCTAATAACTCCTACGGAATCACCTTTAATATACCTGGTTTAAATGCATAAAGGACCTTTATATATAAGGTTAGAAGTAAAGGATAACTTAAGATATCTAACACACCTTAAGGAAGGGCATGGGCTACCTTTCCTACATTTAAGAGGAGAGCCTCTCTTCTTATAACCCTACTCTTTCCCTTTATATAGTTTTCCCTTCATTAGTCCACTAGGTCTTTAGAGGCATAATGTTTTTATTTTTTATTTAACCCAAGTCGTTTCTATCCTTTTGCGTAAGTTATTACTACAGTCTAAAGTTAGCAGTATTATTATAATACAACCACAACACTACGGACAAGAGAATCACTTACAACATGGCAACTCCCAGAAGCATACAACTAAAGGTTACTAGCAATAATAGTTACTCTTAAACAAGCCACTTATAGCTATAATAACATAAGTAGATAGAGACGTTTTACAATCTATATCTCTATTAACGGATTACAGCATAAATTCATAAGGCTTATACGGATAAGGACTTTAAGAAGTAGACATTTAGGCATTACTAGGACGGATCTAACTATAGTTAACAGGTTTATACTACCTAGATTAAATTTCCTTTTATTATAGTTTATTTCACTTAGACTAAGATATTTATTTATCTTTAAATTTTACAAGTGGTTATTATTAGATTAGTTACTGCTATTAAGCAATGTTTCCGGCAGATTAGATATAACTAGACTAATACAGGGAGGATATGTTACAGATTGAATTGCTTTCTTTTATAAATAGAAGTTTTTCTTTGTATATATTAACACTAGCTTAGATAGATCTAGAGGACAACTAGGATGGTTATCTTCAAGGGAGGGGCATTTATTATAGGATAATCCGCAATGTTGGATCCCTACCTATATAGGACGGATTCATTATACAGCTAGTAAGACTTAGAATAACAACAACTTATATAGAATGCACTTAACTATATGACTTAATAGTAGTATATACAGGTGCGTTTAATAACCCCTTTATAATAACGTTAATGACAGCTTTACGGTTGCTTCCAACCGACTACGTGACGATACCACCACGTAACACTATTCCTTATATAATTAAAAAGCATATAAACTAGAACCTTTCTTATAAGTATTAATCTTAAAGAATAATAGTTACTTTAGATTATAGTATTATAGTAGTATTTTCTTATAAAGCATGGTTTTTAGTGCTTTAAAGGCTGCTTTCTTATCTTTTATAAGAATAAAGGATTTTTCTTATGCCTTTCTCTTATTTACCTACTTTAAAGCTCCTACTAGTAACTTATTATGTTTATAAAGTTTATATATAAGTGCTGTCTTTTAGGTTTATAGTAGTTAAATCTATAAGTTAAACTAAGGAATTCCTACTCTTAGGAATCCTACTATACTAATAAAGGTTTCTAAGGTTAATAGGTTATAAGAAATTTCTATTTATTAGAACGACTTAATCCTGTTGTTTGTGTTAATAATTCTATTAGCATTAACTATAAATCTAAGAAGTTAGATTAAATAACATCTAATAAAAGACTTAGTTACTATAATATATACTTTATTTTTCTCTAGGACTTTTAAGACTATCCTAAGGTATTTAAGATAATCCTTAAGGGTGTTAAAAAAGACAATAATATTATTAATATAAATACAAATAAAACTTTAGTATAGTTAGAAAATACAATCTATAAATTATTATATAAAAGCTGGCAAATTCTTATACCTTATTAATGTAACTTATAACACTTCTAGCCCTCTTTTAGAGATTACTATTATATAATTCTAGTATTCCTCTTATACTAAAAGCTAGTAGAAAAACCCTATTACATTAAAAATTAATTTTTACTCTTTACTGTAGGTATTCTATATAATATTACCTTAGTCTGGCAATAAATATATATGTAGCATAGTAATATTATTAAGAGGTCTGGCATTTATAATAACTTAACCTTTTTTTATTTTTTTTATATCTCTTTAAATAATAAAGCTAGGGCAGGCTATAGGTACTGGCTTTATTAACTAAAATATCCTACCTGCCAGGTATATAGCATTATAAACTTTAGCGAATTTCTCCTAGTCTTTACGCCTAAAAGGGTACTTCCTTACTAGCTTAACCTAATTCTACTAGCTATTAATAAAGTTAACTCTTATCTTATTTTCTTTTAGTATTAATACTACTCCTTTATTATAGTAAATATCATACTTATTAGTTAGATCCTGTAACTTAGTAGCCGCTTCTGGATTAATATTAGTAATTTACACTTTAAACTTATTTTTAATAAAAGGTATATCCTCTAGGTAAGATACTTTATATAATAAAATACCTTTATTAATAACTTTAGGATTTAGATTATTATTAAATTTTTCTAGACTCTTTTCTGTTTTTTCTATCTTAATATCTTTACTAAAAAATACTATATACTAGTAGATGTTTAGAATAGTAAAATTTAAATTAAGGCTTATAGCTGCCTTAAGTTAACCTACTTTACTATTCTGCTTAATCTATATAGCTTTATTAGAGTTATTTACTACTAGCATTCTTTTCTTATCTCTCTAGTTAAGAATATTTTTAGGAAAAACAGAATTAAATAATATAACATAGTAAACACTAGTCTTCTCTCTATTAGGGAGATCCTTTTATATTACTAGTACTTAGTATATTAAGTTTAGTAGAATTATAATATTATATGCTACTATTACCTATTAAGCTAATATATAGTAAGCATCTTAAAACATCCGCCTTAGTACTATTATATTATATACTAACCTAAAAACCAACCTTAGATTAATAAAATTAATTTTTACTCTAAAGCTATAAAGGAAACTTATACTAATTAATGATTTTAGTTCTAGATTTAGCATAATATCTGCAGTTACTATAAAGTAACCTTAAATGTTTTTTCCTCTTATAATTCCTAGAATATAAAAGTTAAAAGTAGCCCTTTTTATAATAATAAAGGCTAAAGCTACTTTTATTACTAGTTTTAGGTCTTACTTCTCTTACTTTATAATTATCTTATATTACTAGAGCTACTATTTGTTAGCTAGGATTAATAATATTCTAGTGTTTATATAAATTATATAGTTAGGTTCTTTATTATAGAATTAAATTAGCATTTTAAGGAAGGTATTTATTTACTTCCTTCCCTTAATATTAATCTCCTGCAGTCTAGATACTGCCTTAATTACCTAGTTTTCTTATAGACTTCCTGTTAAAATTAGCTTATTTAAACTCTAAGCCGTGGTGTCTTATATAATGTTAACTTTAGTTATAAAAGCTTTAATAATTTTCTTTTCTTTTTTAGGCTTTTTCTGTCTTTTTCTATTAAGAGCCTTTATTTTACTAGTCTTTATAGTTAAAAAGGTAGGATTCTCCTAGTTTAAGTCTCCTTTTTTTACTATATAAAAAGCACTAATAAAATTAAATTTAACCTCCCCTTCCTTAGAGTTATAGTTAAACGTTAGGTATGCTTTACTACCTTTTATAGTAAAGTATATATTTATAAAGTTAGACTTATTATATTTATTATTCTTTAATAGACTTCCTTCTCTAGCTAAATAGTATTTAGAGTCTACTAGATACTACTTCTGCTTTTTAGTATTAGGATTATTATTTAAAACTATAACTTTATAAGATTTTTAGTTTAAATGCTTTTATTACCTAAATTATTTTAAGTAGAATTAATCCCCTTAGTAAGGGTTTTATTACTCTTTAGATTAATTCCCTTCCTAATCTTCTTTTTTTAAGAATCTTTCTTTTCCTTTATTATCTCCTTAAGATTTATCTTCTTAGCTATAGGCCCTGCCTTCCTTAGTTTAAGAGTTTGCTTCTTTCTTTATAGGGTTTTCTTTTCTAACTTTTAGTTAGTATAGTCTGTTATTATTATACTACTAAAACCTTTAAGGTTAATTATAGTCCTATTATAGTTTATTCTAATAAACCTATTTCTAGTATAAAACTAGCAGCCTTTTTTAGTCTTTTTAATTATAATCCCTTAGTCTACTTAATCTCTCTTTAATATATATATAGTAGGGATATTATTATTAAAAGTTATTCTATTAAAAATAGTTTCCTCTTCTTTAGTTATAGTCCTTATAATAGTAATTTTAGTAGGCTTTTACTTTTTTACCCTTAGATTTATTTAAGTCTAAGGATTTATTATTATAAAGGTAGGCTTTTATTATTCCTTTAGTTTTTTCCTAGTAATAGGACTTTTATTACTCCTTTATTTCTTAATATAAATTATAGTATTTTCTGTCTACTATATTAAGGTATTTATTATGCTTTATGCCCTTAGTTAGATCTAGGTATAGCTTCTTTAGCTTAAAATATAATTTTATTCTAAAGCATACTAAAAGCTATAAATTTATTATCTCTTTATTTACTTTAGTATACTAAAAGATTTAAGCTATAAAGTCCTAAATAAAAATACTATTTATAACATCTTCTTAAGTATACTTAGCCTACTTAAGCTTTATTACTACATTCTTTATCCTTATATAAAATTCTTTTTATACTACCTTAATAATACTATTAATACTAGTAAAAATCTATTCTTTTTTAAATTTGTCTAAGTATTATTAGTACTAGGTTATTGCTTCTCTATAGAATAGTTACTAGATATTATAAAGTAATACTTCCTTTTAGTTTAATAGTACTTTAAATAGGTATTCTTTTACTACCTAAATCTAAAGCTTAAGATCTAAAAATATAGTAGTTTTTCCTTTATAAGAAATGAATTTATTACCTATATCCACTATATCTGGTTTTAGGTCTAGAAGTTTAATATTCTAGATCTTTTAAATTAAACTTACTAACCCTTCCTCTTTAAGTGCCCTTTTAAGCTTAAAATCTTATTCTAGGTTATATTCTAGTTAAAAGGTATTATATTCCTAGTATCCTAGTATTTAGCTTAGCTGGTTATTATAAGGCTCTTTAGTATAGCAATAACTATCTTTATAATCGTCTGCTTTATTGCTATAATCATCCACTTTATAGCTATATTTACTTTCTTATTATATAAAAGTTAGGGGTAGATTTATATGTTGCCCTATATTACTATTTCTAAAAGGTTCTTTTATATACTTATTACCTTATTATATAGGTAAATATAGTAGTGTTTAGGAGTATTAGTATTATTAAGTGCTAGTATAATATATCTTCCTCTGTTTATAATCTCTATGCTCCTTAAAGTCTTATTCTTACTACTAGTATTTTATTATTAGTAAGGTATAGTTTTATATATTCCTTAATAGAAAACCTTATTAAGGTGCTAATATTATTACTTAAGGATTTAAAGGAGCGCCTCCTTATTTAATATTTAGTAAACTAAAGGTTTATATATCCTTAGAGGGAAAACCTTATTAGAGTGCTAATATTATTACCTAAGGATTTAATAAAGCCCCTCCTTATCTAGTAGTTAGTTTATACTATAGAAATCCTGCTTATTATAAAGACTTATATTTCTTTATAGGGGAAAACCATTAAGTATAAGTTAAAACTATATAAGGTGGGTTAAAAGAGATCCTAGCATTATTATAATAACTTATATATTTAAACTCCTATTGTAATTTAGGTAAATTCTAATTATATAGTAAGAGGTTTATTACTTCTAGTTAGTATAATTTACTTATACTAGTATATTCTTATATAAACCCTATTATCTCTCTTAAGTTACTTATCTTAATTAGGTAGTCTTAAAATATTATTAGCTTAGGTATTATATCTATTATTTTACCCCTTTACTAACTAGAGTTTTAGCTAATTTGCTCCAGTAGGGTAGGTCTAGTCTACTAAGGGTTTAGTTACTAAGTTATATTAGCTCTTATTATTATTATTTTAAATGGTTCCTATATAATTAGCGCTATATTTAACTACTAGTCCTAGCAACCTGCTTATATCTAGTCTATAAAGGCTATTATAATTTGGTTTAACTTTTATATTTATAAAGTAAGGCTAATTAAAGTATTTAAAATATTATCTTAGGTTTTTATTATTTATTATTAAAAGTTAGTTTTTATAGGGTAAGCAAGGTTTTCTTTAATTTATTTCTATAACTTTTATATTATTTTTATTACTTTATACAATTATTTTTATATTTTAGCTACTCTCTTAATACTTTATAGGATTTTATAAGCTAAGGTTTTACTAATAATATTCTTTGTTTTAGGTTCTAGCTTATACCCTGCTATAATATTAAATAGTTCCTTAGTATTTATTAATTTTTAGTATACTTATTTCCTTTTACTAGTTTTAAGCGGTTATAAGTCCTTAAGAGATTATAACTTTCTAGCTAATTACTCTTTCTCTCTTTTAGGTATAATAGGATTCTTAATTATTAGAGGATCTTCTACCCCTTATATAGTTTTATTTATTATCTTATCTAGGTTAGTTAAATTTTTAGGTATTACAAATACTCCTGTATATGTTAACATAATAAGGTTTCCTGTTTCTTTATAGTCTTTATTATTCTGGAAGTCTAGGTAGGTAAAAGACTTATAGTAGACTAACTTATTACTTTCTGTAAATTCTTTACTAGATACTGGATTTTGCTTTAGTAGTAATATAAGTTTGTGATGGATTTGAGCTTGAAGCTCGGATCTATACAGCCAGAGAGCGGACGGCTTTATATAAGTAATATATAAGCAGCTTAGGCTTTAGTTATATATATAACTATAAAGGCAGGGTTATTAAAAGTAAATAGATCTTTTCCTTCTTTTTCTCTTTATAAATAATATTCTTATTTAAGTTACTAGCTTTATAGTTATATTTTAGTAAGACTATAATATATATTATTTATTCTTTTATTATTTACCCTAGAAATCTTAATAGATATAATATAAAGGTTATACTTATAATAAACAGAATAATAATAAATGTAATATAATATAATACTATAGCTAACCTAGCTAAGACTAGTACTATATAGGAGCTAATATGCCTTTAAAATATAATAGTAGTATAGGAAATAATAAATAAGAATATAGTAAATAAAATTACTAAGCTAAAGTAATAGCTATAAATAGCATCTGCTTTAGCTATATCTTATAATACTAATATAAATGCCTTAGGCATAGGCAGACAGTAGGTGGCCTTAATAAAAATAAAACTAAAAAAAAACCTATTAATATAAGTAACCCTTATAAGGAGAACTGAATTAAATATTTAGTATAAAAAAGCCTTTTAGCTTATAAACTTAAGGTAAATAGCGCCTTTATTAGAAATAATTAAGATAAATAGTGTTTTATTTACTAATACTTATTAAATTAGGTTTAGGCTTAGGTTTTACCCTTTTTTAAAATAGAAAAATTTATTAATTATACTTTAAAGAAGTTTTTAGTATATCTTAATACCTTATTTTTAAATTCTTATTAGGTAAAGCATATTATTATTAAACTAAATTAGATTAAATAATAACCTAAAGAAAAATTTAATAATTTTTTTATTTACTTTAAATAAAACCTAGTCTTAGTATAAGGATATTATTAAGTAAAATCTATTAAACTATTTAAACTATATATAGCTTTAAATAAGAAAATATAAAACTATTATATAAAATATAATATTCTTTATATAAACTACTTTAAGGTAGTAAAAAGGTTATAAAGTATTACTCTTAATCTTAAATCTTATAAGATAAAAGAATACTTAAAGGCTTAATATTATATAATAACTAAATTCCCTTTAGCTATATTTTAAAATAAAAAAGATAATATAGAAATAATAGGTATAAATATTATATCCTTCTTTAAATAGTAAAAGATATATACTAAGTAGGTTTTAGCAAAGGAGATATAATCCTAGTATAATAATAAATAGTGCTTATATTATAAAGTTACTAAATATTAATTAAAGGCATACTGCCTTCTCTTTATATATTCTCTAAAGACTAATATATATATAGTTAGTATAATCATACTCTAGATTAGGTTTAAAGTTAAAGATAACTTAAAAAAAATAGCTTTTAAGCTTAAGGCTTAGTAAGAGAAAAAAAGATAATAGTTAGCTATTATAATTACTATAAAAGGCATATAAATTAATAAAAAAGAAAATAAACTTTTGTTGGAATCGCTCGTCTTGAGGATGGAAGGGATATACGATAGTAACCGGGAATTGTAGGTTATATGCACAATATGCGTGCCCTAATTGGCTGGATTACTATGTTATGTAACCTAGGGCAGTACTGTGGCCATAACATTATACTTCTATATCATCCCCCTCTTTTTCCTTTAAATAATTACAACTATATAGAAATCAGACCTTTATTACCCCCACCCCACGTTATTACTATAGTAATTACACCCTGTGAAACCATTACTAATTAGTAGTTATTATAACCACAGATTAGCTAGGAATTAACAGAAGAGACGAACTTTTAATATAACGCACTTATTTACTTCATTGCGTAGAATCCGTCGTTTATGCTACTTAAAAGCAACTTTTTCTATTATTATTAACTTTTACTACTTATTTACAATTATTAAGAAAGTTTCTTTATAGAATTTACCCCTTATTATTAATTTACTACTAGTCTACGATTAAAGTATCTTCTTTACTGTTTATTACAGAGAAAACACTAAAAATAGCTTTAACTTCTACTACTAGAGCTAATTAACCTATTTAAGACTCCCTTCTTATAAAACTCTAAAAGTATTCTAACTACTTTACAGAGAAATAGGCCGAAGCTAATGAATAAATTAACCCTAAAAAAGCTATAACTTCTAAACTCTATAATAAATTTGCCTACTATGTCAACTAGTATAAATCTAGTAACTAGTAAGGTACTAGATTTTTATTTATATACTAAGAAGACTTTAAAGGATAAAATGCTAATATTTTCGAGAAGATTACCCCTAAGGTCTAATAAGTACTTTAAGATATTTTTTAAGATTGAGGAGTTAATATATAAGAAGGATTATAAAGACTAATTAACTATATACTTACTAATTTAGTCAGTATAGATAATTCTGTTTTCTTTTTTAATGGAAAGCTCTTAATAGAAAACAACACCATTAATACATTAATATTAATAATAACCTCACCCCCCCCTAACCCTCCTAACCCTCCTACTAAAGAAATAATAATAAAAATAATAATCCCCTTTCCCCTAAAACAATAAACTATATTAAAGGAAATCACTAATATAGACCAAAAAGCCTTAAACTCTCTTGCTAGAGTTTATAATAAGGAAAATAAGTATTTTAAAATACTTTTTAACTTTATATATCCTAAAGTCCTAATCTTTAAAGATATCTATATAGTATAAGGAATTTCATCTAAGTTATACCTGTTTACACTATTAATAATGCTTATAGGCAATACCTATAAGTATTGCCTTAAGAAATTTAGTAACAGACTTGTTTTATTTAATATAATAACTGTTAAGC